>JAOXYI010703240.1:0-14623 GCA_028566495.1 Lithophaga antillarum
GCAGTTAAAGATGCTAATCAATCATGCAAATCTTGTTTATTGCTCACGAAGAATGGGACAGCTCACGATTACTGCAAATACCGCGACCAGTGATCCTATAGGGTGCATATGAAATAAAAGTTATAGTATAGTCCATATGGGCAATCTATAAGCTAGTTAATAAAATCCTGCGAAAAGAGTTACCTTTCATTCTCATGTTAACTCCAGTGTACAACATTTCTTGAATCAAATTCAGTTAACACTAGCCGAAATCTATATATTAACCACGTTCTGGGGATATAAAATCATATTCCGGTAGTAATATTATTCGAAAGCCATTATACGATGTGAGATTTAAATACAGTAAGCACATTTTTCATATGAGAATCCGGCATAAATAATGATTCACACATAGAAAGGAAAATCACTTTTCTGAGACTTCTGCATTCAAATATGGTTATAATTAAGTTCCGCTGTGGTACAAATTCTCTTGTCAAATGATAATTATACCAAGAAAGCATGACAAATTGAATAAAAAGGGGAGATAACTCCGTAAAAGCAAACATTTTATAAAAAATGAGTGGCTGCGTCACCTAGCTAATATAAACTTTCTGATTTGAATGTGGAGTAGTACTTGCAATTTTCAATAGGCAATAAGTGCGTTTGTCAAAAAAGCCAGAATAAATAAACAAAACATGGTTACTGCCAAAAAAAAACACCCCAAAAATACTGACTTTATTGGGTGAGAATTAGACAACATCAAAAAGCGAAGCTTCGCCGAGCGAATAAAGACAGTATTTTTCTGACAGAAACCATGTATTGCTTTTGTTATTAAAGCTGAATATTTTATAGGAATCTGCGATTAAAACTAAACAAAATTTCTCCTTCTCATTGTGAAAAAAAAACGCCGGAAATCACTCAAGACTTTATTATGTTAACAGGAAGTAAACAACAGAGAACATTAATGCCGTTACAATTGTTCTTATTTGCTTACTGCCTAATGCAAATGGTGAAATTGTGTATGTATGGATTAAAACTGTTTAATTTTATCGAATGTACAGATGCCGGCTTTATAAACAATGTTTATGAGATCGGTGGGAATTTGCGCGAAGCTTTTTTTATACTACTATATGACTAAAGCAAAAGTTTTTTTGATCTCGTCAATGCTGCACCTAACTGCAGGATAAAATAATATCACTGCAGATCCTTCAGCAAAAGGAGAACGCTGTAAAGCCTGGCATTTGAGGTTGTTTTGTTTCTGCAATGTGTTTTTTAGCTTACTTTCAGCGGAAAGGCATCTATAAAATCGAAACATTTATGGAAAAGAACAGACACAAAAAGCACCCCCCTCTCCCCGAAAAAAAACTAGAGGCTCACCCGGGCCTGTACCTCCGATTTTATCATAAACTGGCCGATCAATTTTTTGAAGCTGAAAATAACGCTCGTACTTCAAAAATTCATTATCAACTTTAACATATTTCCAATAGGCTTAAAATGTGTAACTATGTCGCCTGCTGGCCATCTTGGATTTTTTTATCGGCCCAATACTTAGCCAGAGCCTTGCAAGCATCATCCTTAAGAAATTCGTTCAATCGGCCTAGTAGTTTCTGAATAGCAGATCTTCAAAAAAATGCAGCCAATCAGAGGTTAATATGATCATATAAGGATCAGACAATACCGATTGCAACACGAATACAAGAAACTTCCAAATACCAATATTTGAACCAAAATACTCATTTTATCTAGATAAGTAACGTTTAGAAAGCCAGCATCTGAGTTCCTATGAACAAATAATATGTTCTTCTGTAGTAATCTCTTACAACTTAGCTTGTAGGCTGCAGTTTTCCTTGTCACATGATTTTTTTCTGGGAACGGTGGTTAAACAAATGAAAAAATAAATCACTTCATTGTTAGGTGTTTGTAATTACATACATGTAAATAATATCAACTGTCCAATAACAGTTTTCCTTATTATTTAGTCAAAGAGTTTATAACCTACCACAGACGTCAAAAGCATGACTTCATAATGTTTCTTAATATGCATACCTTTGCAGACTTCAGGTTGTTCATCAGATTCATCATTACAATCGGAATATCCATCACACCTATTCCAATTGCCAATACACACCAATCCATCTGAACATTTAAAATATCCATCTTCACATTGGTAATCTTAAAAAATAACATTAAAGCTGAAATTTGAAACGTAGGCATATATTTGATATTATGGTAACTATATACTATATGAATTGGAACTTGAAGCGTCACTATCTAAGATGTTAATTGAGAAAATAAATGACAAGAGTTTTGCACAAAAACATATTTCAACACCAAAAACTGTGAAATTTAAAATAAATATTTTCACTACATAAAGTTGTTTTTTAATGTAAAAAAATTATATTCTAGGAAGAAGCCGCTAAATTGTTGGAGGTTGGTCATTAGTTGTAATCAATTTATCAAACGTAAGATCTCTTTGGTTCTAGGAATAGCGGTTTCCAGTTATTGACTTTTTTGCGTAAAGTATATTCCGTCATGCTTCAATGATATCTGTGTTCATGCTGAAACGAATAATGTAACAAAGGCAACAGAGTAGGTATTAATTTAAAAAATTAAAGTTAGCAGCATAAGACGTTACATGTTTCAAAGACACTGTCATATAATAATAAGTAGTATGTTATTTTTCTTGGTGTAAACTGTCATAATTTGTATTTAATCTTATCTTCCTGCCCTTATTTTAAACTTTTTTACACATTATTCCGTGTTTCCTGCCCTAACCATATCAAATAAATTATTTTCCTGTGTACGTGAATTGATCGTCTTTTTAAACATTCTTGCAGAATAATGTAACTGTGTAAATACACAAAACTGTATTTTCCAATTTGCTTTTCACTAACAAGAATATCTTTTTGCATTGATAACAGAAAAAAATAAGACTTCAAACATAAGTTCAGGTCTGTATGATACTTATTTTGAATTACCGCGACATATCTCTCCTTCATCGGACATGTCTCTACAATCAGCATTTCCATCACACATTGAGCTTTCCCAAAAACACTGAATTTCATCTGCGCACTTGATATAACCATCTGGACAACTTTTTGCTAACAAATTGAAAAATACATGTTTAAATGCAAACATACGATAATAAGAGTTTACCAATTGAATGTTACATGCAACAAATGGACAAATACATGTATACACAGCTAGCCAATATTTAAGGTACACCATTCTGAAATTTTTGCTAAAACCCCTGTGTTTTAAACTTGTACCCATATTTTTTTTAATATTTCGATCACAAAGTCCGGAAATTGGATAAGGCATTTTCGAATTTTTAAAAGATGCCGGAAACAACAAACGACGCTTAGCGGACCTTAAACAAGATTGTTTTTGTAAATATTTTTCGTTGATTTTTGAGACACAGTAATCTTCGTTGTCAATAGTTGGATAATTCGACAATTTCGAATTGAAAGTGGTGTTTTGATGTCTTTTTCTTAATCCGTATAAAAGTAGCTTTCAAGGCTAGACCTAATCGTAAATTCTATGTTTTGTTTCATTAGTGTATGTAAGATAATTTTCTGTTTCCATTTATCTTACATTTAATCACTACGCCATAAACTTTCAAAATCGAAATTCGATGTTCCTTAACTTTTAGCGAGATGCATACAAGTTGTATATAAGTTTTAAACTTAGCAGTTGTGAAAAAAATAGTGCTTAGCCAATTTGTATGGTAGATGTATTAATCTGAAAACTTCTGAAAGCATTCATCTGATGTTTTGCTTTGCCTGTTTCCAATATTGGACAAACGGATGTGGTTTTTTAGCATTTTTTTTTTTAGATTTTCAATCTATCTCTCGTAAAAGCAAGCTTGTAATATAATTTCTTCCAAAAATTGCAAGGAAAAATGGTCAAAGGTGAACGACGATGTATATAATGGTTTCAATACATGTTTATTTGTAAGAATATCTAATGAAAAAGATATATAACGTCTATATCCATTGATCAACAGAACTGCGAAATCAAAATGACATTCATGCATCAATGGCCAATTAATAGAAAACAGAATTGATGCTTCTGTGATTACCATCAACCAAATTAAAGTCAAAGTTCTGTCACCCTGTGATAAAATGTTTACTTGTTAGATATATGGACTTCGGAAACTTTTCTTTGTTGCTTTTAACATAAAGATTTAATTTAGAATAAAGGAAAAATATCGTGAAGACTTCATATTTTCACAATTATTGTAGTAAAAATACCCCCATTTTTCCCGCGGAAACCCGTTTGTAATTTAATTTTTTCGTTTAATAGGCTTTCTGCAAAATTACATATATTTTCTTGAGATTTCTCCAGATCAAATGCTCTTTTTTTAAACTGTAGCTTTTTTTGTGGCATTGCTGACTTACGTTTTTATGTAGTATCACAATGTTTTGAATTTTTATTTCAGTCTCTGGGTTTCATATATGTATTTTTATGGCATATTTTTAGTGTTTCTTTTAGCGGTGTGTTTAAGCTACGTAATCCATAATAATTGTATGTTTGACTAATGTTTATCATACAAAGAGATTGAATTACGCTTTATTTATATTTCTGTCTACAGTGACTTCTTTAACTCTAGATTATACGTTCACATAAAATCTGTGTTTGTTTTCATCGTTAGAAAGTTTAATTCACTACTTGAACAACAAAGGCTTGAATAACACCACCTTTACACATTTCTAGAGATTCATCAGAGGCGTCTGAACAGTCATCGTAGCCGTCACAAAAACTGCCATTATATACACATTTTATGCCGTCATTACATTTGGTGTATCCTTCGTCACATTGCCTGGCTGTAAAAAGATGAATAAAAGTTTGCGATTCTAACAATAAGATAATGAAAGTACCGTATACATTTGATCTAACTGATGAGATGGAAGGAAATATGGCCGCTGCAGATTAAAAATACCAATAAAAATATATTTTGTAAAGCATTTGGTGGTTGTTAATATAATAATGCAATTGTTTTGATATCACATAATCTTTATTGAATATTTGAAATGACACAAATTGGATTTGGGAAATAAGGATTATCCGTGTCTCTGTATCAGGCAATAAATTGTAAAACGTAGATTCTGTAGACTGAAGAGAAAAGAATGTAAATTAGAGAACCAAGTGCAAATGTGAATTATTTTATTGCAAAAAAAAGTTTGCAAGTGATATTCCGGATCTGTATATTGTTTAAAATGTCAAGTGTACATTTGGCATTATTTAATACATATGTTTGTATCGTGAAATACTGCAGAGAATGTCAGTAATTTTATCAATTTTGACACTTTTGTTCATTTTTTTTATTTAATTTATTTTTCTTCTGAGACAATTCCTTGTGTAATGTGTCATTCTTCCTTTCCTCTGATGATATTCGTATGTCAGTGTGTATTCCCCGATCATGCTTCAGTCCAATTTCTTTTCCCGGTGAAAAACAAACCACCCTCTCCTACTAATAAGTTAATACATAAATATTTTGCTATATTTTTTGTTTAGAATAATATTCTTAGCAAAATGTAAATTTACTTCTAACTATTTTTGAATTAAATTTAACTTTTTTCTTCTTAAAACTGTGCGTATCCTTATTTTCTCCCAACAGTAACCAAGTAAATTTTATCAAAAAAGAAATCATATAGGAATAATTGAGAGAAATCATCACCCTTTTCAATAAATGGTGAGTAATGTAATCTTAATTTCAATTATAAGGACGACAATTCAATAACTGTAGTCTAAATGATAAAAATTAATAATAAACACTAATATAATTAAATAAATCAAAGAATAAAATAGCTAGTAAACAAATATTTAAACATAAAAAAGATTACTTCGTTGTATCATCTGACAATACTGTTTTTAAATCAGTATAACAGCTTAAGTATTCTTATTGTTAATATGGCCTGAATTTTAAAAAATGGCAAGACTATACAAGTTAATTGCTGATTTGCTGGCATACAATTTATTTGGATACGTGTTTTGAAATTCCAGTCAGTAAATATCTAAGTATTATAATAATGGTCATCTTCCTCCTGCAAAGATGTTAGTGACTGGCTTTCAGTACACTATTTGGAAATTTAAAAATGGTTTTCTATACATTTGGAGTCGAACACCTTTGATGAAACAGAAGGTGTTTGAATACAGATATGTTGAAGTAAATTAATTTTGGTACTGATAATGCATTTGATCATCTTGCGTGGACAAATAAGTAGGCTTCTATTGAATGATACATGATCATAAACAAGTAGAGTATAATGCAAATTACCTTTACAAGACTCCTCATCTTCATCAGATCCATCATTACATTCCGAATAGCCGTTGCAAACTGACCAAGAATTAATACACTGGATGTTATCTTTACATTTGACTTGTCCATCCGCACAACTGTAGTCTAAAATAAATACTTGAAATAGAAAAGCTTCTCGGTTTTTTTTGGTCAGGAAATAGCCGCAAAGTATTTTGTCACTTAGTGTATGCTATTTACAAAGTACACATGCATTTTTAATAAAAGCATATTTCCTTTCAAAATACTTATATTGCATAACGTTTTCTATTTTAGATATGAAAACTGCTGCATTCGAAAAATTAATTATGATTCATGATCTTGACAGCTTGTTTTATTGGTGCAACTAATAAGTTATCACTTTTACATGATACTGAATTCACCGGTTTTATTTTTTGAATGAAAAACTACCAGGAAGAAATTCATTACAAATTTGATGATTCAGATGAAAAATCTGTTGGAGTATATATCAATGTATCCCAGCCTCTGCCTTTCGGGGAAGGGAAGTTCACTTTCAGTCGCAGATTTCACTGTGAATGTCTTTGAGTATAGATATAACTTTGAATTGACCGTGATAATTATGATGGTTTACACTGAAAAGCAAGGGAGATGAATTAGGAATGAATGCATATGTGCAGGTAAAAATATTGATAAAAAATGAAATGAAATGAATGAATTCATAAAATAGTTTCTCCGGTATCACAAAATAATGTGATGTTCGAACATTATTTTACTTTCTTATTACACTATATAGACTGATGCAAAATTGTCTTCTGAATAATTTCGTGTTATTCACAAATGCACACAATCACAGAACAGAACATCAAGAAACATTTGGCATGTTGTTTATAACTCAGCACAAAGAACATTTGCAACCTGATATTGACGCGCTAAGTTGAATAAATGGTTTACCATGAAATATGTATTACCTTTACAAAATTCCTCAGATTCATCCGATCCATCATTACATCTCCTCCAACCATTACAATAGTTATCTTCGTATATACACTGAATCCCATCTTGACATTTTACAAGGCCGTCTCGGCACTGATAATCTACAAAATTGATGTGCGTAAAAGAACTTCTTATTCATAATATCTCAAGAAGTATCATTCATAAAATATAATGAAAATTAATAAGCTATACGTAGCTTGAACTACTCAAAATGTCCTCTTTGTTTGATAGCATTTACAGTGAATAGAATACAAATCTGTACATCCATGGTAAGAAAAAAATATTGGTTGTCATCATACTTTTATTTACCAAATATAGACTTATTCCAGTTCTATGTTGATTATTAGTACTTGTATGCCGCCATTGTTATGATGTTAGAAAATCAAACATCTAGTTTTTTTATTATTAATTTTTGTTATTTTCATTGATAATTATTCAAAAGAAATGATCTTTTCGACACCACGACCATTTCATATGTGGATCAGCAATTATTAATTTTCAATCTTTTGTTTTCCACGTCCTCTCACATAATTGTAGTTGCCTAAGTATTTTTATTTGTCCTGGCTGTCTTGATTGGGTAGTAACAAAGATATTTCAGTCTTTTGTGGTTAGACTAATTCTTTGCGAAATTGTGTATCCAACAAATAAATTCCGTTGATTATGGGTATTGGATTATTTTACCGCGAATGCAACGTTTACAACATTCTTATAAAATAAACACCACTGTTACAACAATACAAGTATCTGTAAAACGTGACTTATCTGGTAAATTAAATGAATTTTAATTGAAGCTTAATTAGAATTCCGTGAAACGTATATGTTACATCAGTGTTACACGAGATGAAGAGCTTCATCCTGACAATACACTTCAGCATGTTCAGAGTAAGATAAATTAAATATTGTAGGGTTGGAAAGGGAGGGTATGTAACACCGATCAACCATAAATGTTTCACAGGATTATAATTCTAATATGACCTGGTGTATTCGGTATGTAAACAATGTGTGTTCTAAGTAGCACAAATATCTTTGACACATGCGGAAATCTTGCTGTTTTCATTTTTAAGTTCGTGAGCATTTCACATTTCTATCCCATTAAAATACATAAAATAGTCGAAAAGAAGAAATATCATGAAATAATAAAAAAGAATCGTACTCTACAACAATTTTATACTTCGTAATGTCATTACACTAAATATACACATTTACAATGTACCATGGGGAGGGAAAAGGAACAGCACCAAAAAAATGTAGGTTATAGGACGCTTCGACCTAAATAATTCCCGCATTTGTCCTATTAGAATCGAAATAATAATAAAAAGACAAATATAATGCCTACCCATGTTAAAATGAGCATAGAGCATGACATGGAAGAATTATTTCTTAATTGTGGTGGTCAGCTGCAAATTATGCTTCGACAAAAATACTATCAAATGCCTATGGGATCTAAGATGAAGTTTATAGTTTCTGTTGATTTTTTTAACTAAAACAACACAGTTAGACATTCCCTTATAGTCCTAGGATTTCGTGGAGTGCTATTTGTATCTTTGTTTTTATTCCGCCTCAGTATATTGTAAGCCTATCTCATAAACAGATTAAATACGTAGACAAATTCAAACTTGTAGTATTTCGTTTAATTTGAGTGAAACGAATGAGGTGTAGTTAGAAAAGGAATTGCACTAATAAGTTTTCTCAAATTTTCTATACATTTACCCTTATTACTGCGACAACAAAACTCCTTAGAAAAATCGACAATAACAAAGGACAGATGTACTTTCTATGAATATGATTTCCTTATATAGAAGCAAGGAAACGTGCTAAGAGAAGACGGTACAGTTCATGTGTATTCGTAAAAAATATCTTCAGCAAATTAATTATTAACAAAAGCCAATTCAGAGCAAAAAAAAGCTAGAAGCAATCTAATTTTCGAGTTACTCGCAGAGGAAGGTTATCCTGAAGCAGTATGAAGTTTTAATTTATATATTTGAAACTACAAAAATGACATATTCATCGTTGAAACTATTTCATTTTCCTCAAATAGGTCTGAACGCCATACTTTTGTCCGTAGTTGTTAATTAGTCTTTAACAAATATTACAGGAAATACCATATGTAAATCACAAGTGATTAACCCGTCTAAAACTCAAGCTTTTACTTTTTATTCTGACGAGTTGTTTTACCCTGTGTTTGAGGTGTTCTTAATAAGGTTTGCCATTCTTTCGCTAAAATGAAAAAAAATAGGATCAGCACAAAATCACACAGTTCGTCGATTTTTCATCTTATATTGTGCTTTTTATATGTCACAATTTAGCGTACGATATAAAATTATTTTCGATAGCTATGCACATATTTTATCAGTTTTGAAATTGATAAATCATCAGATCACCGGTTTTGTAGAGCATCATTAACGCATGGAGTCTATCCGCACACTATGCTACGATTTTTACCGATAATTGTGCGATATGACGTTTCTTCTTAATTAAGGGCAACAAGAAATGGCCACAATAAATGAGGACGTTTTTTTCGTATATTCATACCAATGAGTTGTATTAAATGGTGGATGATTACTTGATTTTACATAATTTTGCATAATTAAAATTAAACTCGCATTTTGATGTTTCATATGTGCAGTGACAATTGACAGCAAACATGAAGTATTACCGATCACTGTTGGTAATTACAGCAACAAAGTGATTGTTGGTCATTCTAAAAAACAGCATGATCCAGATGGAAAACCTTGAATTATCTTGGGACAGTCAGATAATAATAAAACAGTATCATACAAGACACGCTTGAACGTCAAATTAATTAAAATTGAGAAAAAAGAACAACTAATACATGTAAAAAATTCAAAAGGTTGAAAACCAATATTATGGTACGGCGTCGCTTTTGTTTTGCCGGCTAATTCCTCCTACAGCTTACAGATCAAGCATGGCAGATAGATTAACTAATAGCACACAAAGTGGAGCTATGCGTTTAGTTTAGGCACAACAGACCTACTGTTAAGAAACAAGATGCCCCAAAAGAGAAAAATGGACCAAAATTCAAAGTTTTATTTCTTTCCGACTACATGTAACTCCTGCTACAGTGTTCGGTTGGTTGAAAACTTTGACAGACATTTAGAACATAACGTGGGGCTGTGTGTATACAGTGATGTAGGATCAATAGGACCTTCCGTTGAGACACAAAAAGTGCAAAAAATGGATAAGAATTCCAAGTTTTTCATGTTTCCGCTTAGCTCCTCTTACAGTTTTCAATTGATTGAGATCAAACTTGACAGATATTCAGGAGGTGAAGTGGAGCTGTGCGTACTGTTAATATATATCAATTGAACCTTCTGTTAAGAAACAAGAGATCCACAAGGACAAATGAGCCAAAATTTAAATCTTTATTTGATGTGACCAACTACTTCTAATGCAATTTTCAATTGACTGAGATCAAACTTGGTACATAGTTAGGACATGAAATGGAGCTGTGCATATAGTTCAGGCATATCAATTGAGCCTACTGTTAGAACCAAGAGGCCCCAAAAGGCATAAATGGACCAAAATTCGAAGTCGCTTAACATTGATGGTATAATATATCATTGGAAAGGTATTGAAAGGTAGTGGTGATTAATGCCAATTTTTAAGCTTTATCGTTAAGAAATAGAGGGCTTAAAAGGGAGAACAGGGCTAATTTTAAATTTTGATTAATAGTTAGTTTGAAATATATCACTGAATCGAGTTTAAGAGTAGATCTGAGTCATGAAAGATCTGAGGGTGCGAAACATCATTTGAAACACAAGAGATCCTATATTAAGTTAATAATGCTGTATATTGTGTCCACATAAGTAACGGTCGCAAATAATAATTATGAGCACATAATATTCCACGATGAACCGTTTACTGTATCCAAGATCAGATTATCCATATATTCTTGCATCACTTATTTTGGATAACATATTTCAGATGATAATTCTATTATGATGTAACTTTGGGGTTTCTGGGGAATCTCACTTCAGGCCTTTAAAATAAAATCCAGATCTAGCGTACAGCTTTCATGACTTTACCGAGAGTGAAGGTCCTAGCAATTTCCGTTCTATTCACCACGAACGCTGAATTACTAATTTGAGTTGTATTCATTTATTTGATACTAAATTTGAGATATGGCAAATCGAACAATAAGTCTTGATCTGGTTTAGGTTACAATTTATCCTAACGGACCAAAGGTTTTTGGGTTGTTTATTTAACAACAAATATCCAAATATACGTATGACACGGGATATCCTTCTTAACAGAAAATGCTACATTTTGTACGTTAAAATGTTATCCATATTGCTTAAGTACCTGTCCATCTAAGGAACAGGCAGACAGTGACACATTATGAGAATAGAAAGTAATGATGTTCTACAATTTTCTTGGATTGCTTATTTTCTTAGAAAGAAGTATTCCATTTGAGGAATTTTACTTTAAAAGTTAAGTTATCTTTAACAAAAAATGTATTAGAAAAATGTATGTAAGGGAGATATAACATAACTCCTATAATCTCCAATAAAATACATGGAATGCACATGAAATTCAGTCGTTTGTAGCTAGAAAGAGCAAGACAACCTTAAAGTAAAACTGAAATTGCTGAGGACTGGTCATGTGAAAATTGAAATAATTATTCTTCGTTTTTTTTAATGATGTGCCAGTCCTGTAGTCCTTTTTGCCTGATTTTTATATGGAATGGTAGTAAACATTCTAAAGTTATAAAGTCTTTCAATCTTCAGGTAATTTTTAGTATCAATAAATGTTGAAATAAATAAATTCAACTTAATTTCAATAGAACTAATTTTCTTAAATAATTTCCAAAATTAAGTTGAATTTATTTATTTCAACATTTATTGATTTCAATTTCAATTCAAAACGTAAGTTATCATATGAATTTTATAGTTTTATAGTTATATATGAAATTTATCGAAATTAATTGACATTATCTGATTTCTATCGTAGTTTGTATTTAATTTTACAATTCAAATCTTCATGTCTTCTTTCAACATTACAATCTTTCCTCTAAATTTGACGTTAAAAATTTCTTGCTTATCTTTTCTTCCACAGTTTTCTTTAGACAAATACCGTAAGTTAATAATATGAAGAGATCATTTCATCTAAAACTACTTTGTGTTACTTTAATCCAAACTTGACACAAAAGATGACATGATACTGGTTCAGATGACCCTCTAGTTTGTTCAAAATTGCCTTTTCTCTGAATTTGCTAAACAAAATTCGACGGAAATATCTTGTCCTGCTATTGGGTGGCACTGTTTGTTTATTTGCCGTTTTGTTTTGATTTAGAATTGTTGTTTATCTTTTGTAAACACGAAATAAGGTCTTCGATTTTATATTTGATTCCCTGACCCATTAAGGCCAAATCGTCAAAAATAGTTGGTGACGTGAACTACTCCCTCAGTTGTTGTTTTCTTGTGTTATATTTTGGTTCAGAATTGGTGCATATAACATGCAGCTGTGCAATAAGGCTTGAGTGTTGGGGTCTATTTAGGGGGCCAAAAAAAGGATCGAAATATAATAATTAGCTTATAACGTGAAATAGTCTCGCATTTTGTTTTGTCTGTGTGTCTTTAAGTTTGGTTGTTTACATGACATTTATAGATGTGCAATAAAGTCTTGAATTTTTATATTTTGGGGTATGGTTCCAATTAATGTCAAAAGGGGTAGAATAATACATATGTACTGGCTTGATATGTGACCTTTGTTGTTGTGGCGTCAAAAGTTGTTAAAAAAATTTCCAGAGGTCACCAATATCCTTGACCTTTGGCCTTGATCAAGGTCACTGGGAAGGTAATATATAGAAATACTTTAATTATACATTCTTAAGCTGTTTTATACTCTATTCTTTCTCTATAAAAAGTTTTTAGCATTTAATGATTCTATTCTGAACATTTTCAAGCAGATGATGTTGAGGTGTTGATGGGGTGGGGATAAACTAGCTGCCATTACATGTGCAGAGAAAGTTGTCGTTTCCGACAGCCTTCGTTAGTTACATTTTTGTCTTTATTCAAAAAGCTGCAGATATTTGCGTGTTATAGAGTGATTAGCAATTCTCTGAATAGGTGTCAGTATTTTTAGTCATGAAACATTGCGAATACATGTGCTGACAGTTATGGTTATTAGGACCGATAATCTACTTAAGTGTACATTGCAGCACTAAATGACTCCTTGTACGATCTAGAACGACATCTTGAGTAATTCTTTATTACATATGGATATGACAGTAACGGAAGTAGTTAAAGTACCTCCAATTAAAGATGTCTATAGTTCAGAATCTTTTTTGTACATCAGATTTTCAAAGGAATTTTTAACATTTCTGTGAAGATATTAACATACATTTTGGACTTGAAGACGCATACGAAGACACTAGCAACAAAACAGAGTTTTCACACTATGGTGTTCGAATGCTCAGTTGACCAGTAAATAACCTTTGAACTGAGAGACGAAAGTAGTACATAAACAAAAGGAATTAGTCCGCCATGTTGATGCTGATGCAGTGATGTAAATGTTAACTGAAATTAAAAATGTTACTGTTGTTTTGAAGAGTTAAAGCATTGAACATTATGGAAATAAAATTTTAAGAGTATTTATTTAAGCCTGTAGGTTGATTTTTGAAACCCAAAAGACCTCCCTTTTTCTAGACTATTCTGCAGGTGTAGGGGTATTTTTTATAACAACCTCTCGGGGTTTGCCAAATAGCGAAAAAATTTATCTGACTTCGCACCCCGAAATTTTGACAGTAAATCTGTGAGTTAATTCCGGTCGTTTTGAGCGGTCTGGCATGTTTGAACGAAACTTGGTGTCCGAGTGACAACCAAAAATGTTACTATTACCACCTATGAGAAAATAATTGGGGTGCTTGAGTCAGTTAAGCAACTGGATTTTACATGTGGTTATCTTGATGTTGACTCTCTGTGTTGTTTAGAGTAATTATGACCATATGACCGACCAATTAACCTATTTGCCTATTGCAAAGGAATGGGCTTATATTTGGATAAATCTTCCTGCTTAATTGCTTCCCTACGATGTTAAAATTAATCAAACAGCACTAGCCGCAACTCGATCGACTGGGAAAGTGGAGATTCGAACGACGTGTGCGACTGCATCTCAGATGTTGGTACGGAGTCGGCCGAGTTACAATACCAACAAATACTGGCACGTGTACTGCAAATCCTGAGTTTCTACTGAACTACAGTTTCTTTTGCACAGGTAAATTTCACTCGGCCCGTAAACCTACTTCCTAGTCACATATATCAGTGTAATATGTCAACAGTCATGATCTGATTTGAGGAGCACAAATTGTAACATTAAGTAATCTCCCAGTGTCCAGTTGACTCTTTTTTCCGTTTGCTAAATATAGAGTGG
>JAOXYI010703349.1:0-14621 GCA_028566495.1 Lithophaga antillarum
CGTGAACATTTGTTTCCGGATGATAACTCCAAAAGTTTACATCCGATTCAAACGAAACTTTGGGATATTGTTATATATCACACAAGTGAGAACCCTAATGATTTTTGGGAAAATCCGTTCAAGGTCAAGGTCACAGTCCAAATAAATACTTAAAATTTTTTGTGAAAATAAGGTTTCCGGACGATAATTCCAAAAGTTTACATCCAATTCAAACGAAACTTTTGGATATTGCTATATATCATACAAGTGAGAACCCTATTGATTTTGGGAAAATCTGTTCAAGGTCAAGGTCACAGTCCCAATAAATACTTAGAAAATTTTGTAAAAATGAGGTTTCCGGACGATAATTCCAAAAGTTTACATCTGATTCAAACGAAACTTGGGATATTGTTATATATCACGCAAGTGAGAACCCTATCGATTTTTGGGAAAATCCGGACAAGGTGAAGGTCACAGTCCCAATAAATACTTAGAAAATTTTGAAAAAATAAGGTTTCCGGATGATAACTCCAAAAGTTTATGTTCAATTCCATTGAATCTTTAGGATATTATTACATATCAAGCAAGTCAGAACACTATTGATGTTTGGGAAAATTCATTCAAGGTCAAGGTCACAGTCGTAAAAATAAAACTTGAAAATTTTTGCAAAAATAAGATTTCCGGACGATAACTCCTAAAGTGTACATTCTATTTTAATGAAACTTTAGGATATTGTTACATATCAAGTAAGTCAGAACCTTATCGATATCAAGAAAATCTGTTCAAGGTCAAGGTCATAGTGACATGAAAACATTAATTTTATTTTTAAAAATGAGGTTTTTGGCAATTATTCAAAAAATTAACATAAGATTTTTGCTAATCTTGGGTATATTATTTTATCAATTAATAAATTAAGAGAAAACTATTAACATTATTTATTGAAAGTTTTATAATAAAGGGGAAAATTTCTTTCTAAAGTATATCAGTTACTATACATAATCTGCATTTCCTTTGCACCCAGCAACTTGGCTGTAGCGTCCCTGACGCCATTTGATTTTTTATGTTTCAGCAATGGTTGCTCAAGTTAGAGAACCGCAAAAATATAGTCAGAGTGGAAATACCAAATGATGAGGATGGAAATCGCAAGAAGGATGTATTCCCCAAAAGCATTACCCAACAGCGCCCCACTGTAGCACATTATACATTGAAAAACAGCATCAAAGATCTTGTTGACGTCGATTATCAATTAAAGGAAAAATTTCCCACTTGGACCTCCATTACAAAGGACTTGCACATTGACTGGACAAAGCTGGAAAGTGTGCTTAAGGAAGCGGACTACAGAAAGGATTTGAACATGGTAGACAAGACAAAGTGGAAAGCTCATGGCCCTGAACGTGAATTCTTTGAGGGTTAGTTTGATTGATATATTGACTCTAGCCAAGACTTTTACCCACATGCTTATACCCCATGCAATGAAGTTGTAGAGGGTACCGGTATTTAAAATTTTTTTACCCATCCCTCAGTCAGTCTTATTTATATACGACTGCAAAATTTTTGCAATCGTATTGTGGTATGATGCTGGCGTTAGCATTGGCATTAGACACAGTTTCCACACGATAACTTTTGGTCCAATGAACAGTTTCTTTTTAGCTCACCTGGCCTAAAAGGCCATGTGAGCTTTTCTCATCACTTTGCGTCCGTCGTCGTACGTCGTCGTAACCTTTTTACATTTTCATCAACTCCTCTGAAACCACTCAGCCAATTTTAACCATACTTTAGTGGAATGTTCCTTGGATGGTCCTTTTTTAGAATTATATCCGGTTTGGCCGGGCGCCATCCAATATGGCCGCCATGGCTCGACATAGTTTAACATTGGGCCCTATGGGAATTTTACATTTTTGTCAACTCCTCTGAAATCGCTCAGCCAATTTTAAGCAAACTTTAGTGGAATGTTCCTTGGATGGTCCTCTTTTAGAATTATATCTGGTTTGGCCGGGCGCCATCCAATATGGCCGCCATAGCTCAACATAGTTTAACATTGGACCCTATGGGAATTTTACATTTTTGTCAACTCCTCTGAAACCGCTGAGCCAATTTTAACCAAACTTTGATAGAATGGTCCTTGGATGGTCCTCTTCAAAAATTATATTCGGTTTTGCCGAGCACCGTCCAACATGGCCACCATGGCTCGACATAGTTTAACATTGGACCCTATGGGAATTTTACATTTTCTTCAACTCCTCTGAAACCGCTGAGCCAATTTTAACCAAACTTTGATGGAATGGTCCTTGGATGGTCCATTTTAAAAATTATGTCTCCCCCCACTTTTGCGGGGAGCCATATTGTTTTTGGCCTGTCCGTCTGTCCGTCACACAGTTTGTCAGCGCAACTCCTCTTAAACTACTCATCCAATTTTTATGAAACTTGATATGTAGCAAGGACATCATATGTAGTCGTGCATATTGCCACAAAATTTTGATCCCCTCATTTTTTGGGAAGTGTTGCCATGGCAACATACTTCCCTATGTTATGATCTCTTTCAATAGAAAGCACTACAGAGGATTCACTCAGATTTCACTGAATCGCTCGGCTTCAAGACAAATAGTTCAAATCGTAGCATTACATATAAATATCAATTGTTGTTAAATAAAAATCTTTAAGATCAATAAATGAAGTGTTATTAATTAAAATTCTAAAAATATTATTAAGCTTATGATTATAGCAAATATGCAGACGCGTAGTGATATTTACCAGTCGACTGAAATTATGCAATCATGCTACTCCCGCCGATTTATCAAATGTCCTCTCAAAAATTCGTAAAGCTCCATGTTGTTTTAAAAGTGTTCAGTTTCAAATAAATTATCAGTTTAAATATTTCTACAGCTTCAGATTGCCACAGACATGCATTCTTTTCGGGGTTGCAAGTTATTGAGAACATGTGCTTTTATTTACATCCGGTATTGTAAACAAAACAATTTTGGCGGGAAACCTAAAACATGTGGGTTGGTCCCGACCGTGATCCAAAAGTTTGCAAACTTATCTTTGAAATATGCAAAAAATTTTATTTTAAGAAAAGGTCTATAAAAAACTTTAACAGAATTTAGTTACATACCTGTAGATGAAATGGTAGTCAGTAGTTCCCCTTTGGAATCTGAGGGTCTAAGTGGGTCAGATTTTATTATAGGTTAAAAAATTTTTTTGATCAGATTTTTCTCTAAAATACTAATAGGGTCAGTTTCACTGAAATTTTCTTGACATGTCAGTTGACTTTCAAGTCTGTTAAAGAGTAGAATGAAATATGTATTACTACAGTATGCTGAAATAAATGGGGTTCAATAGGGCTAAAATTTATATACTTCATTGAAACTATCAAGTTGCAAAATAATTTAAAAGTTTGATTCAATTAATTCAGTATATGAACTTAATGAAGACTCAGAATTGCTTATAAATCTAGCAAGAACCAATTTTTGGAACTGAAAGAGCAACTGTATTGAACAACTGGAATTAATTCAATTACTGTTTCACCTTTGTAATATCTCTAGCAGACTTTCTGCAAACATGGAATAAGATGTTTATTTGCCAAAAAGTAGTATTATAATAAATAGTTTTAAAATTTGTAAATCCAATGAAGTTAAGAGATTCTGTATTTTTTTATTTTTTTTTCATGTATATTGATGAAGAAACAAATTTCCAATTTGTCAAAAAAAATAAATGATGCAATTAATTGAAAAACGGGGATAAATAAAATGATATAAGCACAAGATTCCTTTAAGAAGACTTTGCCATATACATGTATTTTTATTTGATCAAAATCATTATCATGTCTTGTCAAACATTGTAGTTGCAGTATACAAAAATACTTTCATATTTTCATGCTCCTGCCGATAATTTTTTGTCAGCTAAAACTCAGCAACCGGCTGTGGGAATAATTTGAAATTTAGTATGCAGCTTAACCATTGTTAGTTGTATGGTGTATGACTTGCAATTGAAATAATGCCTAATATTGAAATTATTTTATTAAATAATATTAAGATTTTCTTCAAAATAAATTCATTTATTTGCAGTCAATTATATATCGAGTCCATTTACTAGAAGTTGTCAGCAGAGACAAAAGGTTGTCTAAACTCGCAAATTTCTGTACAAAAACTAAGCATAAGTGTCAAAAATGAAAAAAATCAAAGAAATAATGCCTATATAAAAATAATTCATCACTTTATTTATTGTGAAAACAGTTTTTTTAATTGTTGTCTTTACTTGTCTCTAGTTGTCTCTGTTCAGTAGGACCCGGACATCATATGTAGTTGTGCATATTACCACAAAATTTTGATCCCCTCATTTTTTCAGGAGTTATGCCCCTTTGAATTTATAAATTTGCCGTAAATCCTCATAAGTAACCTTGTCAGCGCAACTCCTCTGAAACTACTCATCCGATTTTTATGAAACTTGATATGTACATGTAGCAAGGACATCATATGTAGTTTGTGCATATTACCACGAAATTTTGATCCCCTCATTTTTTCAGGAGTTATGCCCCTTTGAACTTAGAAATTTGCTGTAAATCCTCATAAGTAACCTTGTCAGTGCAACTCCTCTGAAACTACTCATCCGATTTTTATGAAACTTGATATGTAACAAGGACATCATATGTTGTTGTGCAGATGCCAGGAAATTTTGATCCCCTCATTTATTCAGGAGTTATGCCCTTTGAACTTAGAAATTTGCTGTAAATCCTCATAAGTAACCTTGTCAGTACAACTCCTCTGAAACTACTCATCCTATTTTTATGAAACTTTATATGTACCAAGGACATCATATGTAGCTATGCATATTACCACAAAATTTTGATCCCCTCATTTTTTCAGAAGTTATGCCCCTATGAACTTAGAAATTTGCCTTCAATCCTCTTAAGTAACCTTGTCAGTGCAACTCCTCTGAAACTACTCATCCGATTTTTATGAAACTTGATATGTAGCAAGTACATCATATGTAGTTGTGCATATTACTTGGGCATTTTGATCCCCAAATTTTTTCTGGGGTTTATGACCCTATGAACTTAGAATATTGCTAAAACTCCTCATAGATAACCCTGTCGGTTCAACTCCTTTGTAACTACTCAACTGGCAGCACGGGGGAGACATATGTTTTTGCCTCCAAAAGCAAACTTTCATTATGTTTGGTTTTGCAGAGTGCCATCCAATATGGCTGCCATGGCTCGACATAATTTAACATTGGATCCTATGGGAATTTTACTTCTTTCAGTCTGCTCAGCCATTTTAAACCGAACTTTGATCGAATATTCCTTTGATGGCCCTCTTTAAAAAGTATGTTTTGTTTTCAAAGTCACCATTCAATATGGCCAACAAGGTCCAACATAGTTTAACTTTGGACCCTAGTGGAATTTTTTTACATTTTAAAAAAATTAATCTGACATAATTGAGCTAATTTAAACCAAAATTTTCTAAAATGGTCTTTTGGTGTTCCATTTTAAAAGTTTTGTTTCGTTTTCTTAATGTCATCTAGTCTTGCTACCATGGCTGGATTTTGACAAAACAACTTTGAGCCAGGTGAACGATTACAGGCTCCTTGGAGCCTCTAGTTATATTTTGTGACATTGATTGTTAGTATTAAGTAAAGGTTTGTATTTATTTTGGGGTTTCTCCCCTACCTTTTTTTTTAGGAGGGGCAAAATGGGTTTTTTCCAAATGTTTTTGATATTTTCATCAGTTGCATCCGATTTTGTTGGGGTTTTTTATTGAAAAAATCTTATGGAATGAACCCCTCCCATATGACCCTATCTATTACCGTTTTGGTATTATGAGGGGGACAAAAACGGCCACACTCAAAATTTGGAAACTTTATTGTTTTTCATATGGTTTTGATGGAACTAGTACTTGCTTAGTTTTAACCAAACTTTGATGGTCTTTATTTTATCCTCTTTCAGAATTGTATCCGATTACTCCACCAACCAAATAAGCTGGCCACTACATCCGAACTTAGTTTAACATAGAACCCTATGGGAAATTCATTAAAAATCTTCTTGTCTGGAACTACTTGCTCAATTTGAGTCAAACTTTAGTGAAATGTTCTTGAAGTGATCCTCTTTCAGAATTTTATCCGATGACCTCCCAGCTGCCAACCAAGATTGCCGCCACAGCCGAATTTAGTTGAACATTAGACCCTTTGGGAAATTCGTTAAAAACCTTCTCGTTTGAAACTACTGGCTCAGTTGGAACCAAACTTTGATTAAATAGTATTTATGTGATCCTCTTTCAGAATTGTATCCAATAAATCCAACCTCCAATGAAGATGACTGCTACAGCCGAACTTAGTTTAACATTGGACCCTATGGGAAATCAATACAGAAATCTTCTCATCTGGAACAACTTGCTCAACTGGAACCAAATTTTGGAGAAATGGTCTGTACAATGTAGGTAATCCTCTTTTAGAATAATATCCTATGACCTCGTCGACCAACCAAGATGGCCGCTACAGCTGAACTTAGTTTAACATTAGATTATATGGGAAATTGAAAAATATTCTTGTCTTGGGACTACAAATGTACTTGCTCAGGTGCAAACCAAACTTTAGCGAAATGGTCTTTAGGTTATCCTCTTTCAGAATTTGATCCGATGACCTCCCCACCAACCAAGATGGCCACCACAGCCAAACTTAATTTAACATTAGACCCTTTGGGAAATTCATTACAAATCCACGTTTGGAACTACTTGTTCAGTGGGAACCAAACTTTGATTAAATAGTCTTTATGTGATCTTCTTTCAGAATTGTATCCAATGAATTCACTAGCCAACAAAGTTGGCTGCTACAGTTAAACTTAGTTTATCATTGGACCCTATGGGAAATTTATACAGAAATCTTCTCATCTGGAACAGCTTGCTCAATTGGAACCAAATTTTGGAGAAATGGTCTTAGGTGATCCTCTTTCAGAATTGTATCTCATGATCGACCGGCCCTGTTACCAAGATGGCCGCCACAGCTGAACTTAGTTTAACATTGGACCCTGTGCAGAGATGCCAACCTCTCCGATTTTGGCGGATTTTGCCTGACTTTCCGACCGAAAAATCCACTGTCTGATTTCAACACCTGAGTAATCTGATTACTGAAAGACTCTGTTTTTCGTCATCGGTACGGGTATTAATAAAAATGTAAGAGTTTCATCCATATTTTATGCCTATATTGTGACATATTTTATGCCTATATTGTGACATTACAGGGAAACACTACAAACATTTCTTGCTTGGAAATTATTGCAGGTTTTGTCTATATAGAATGCAGAATTTGCTGCATTATCCCAAGAGGCTATGGTTGTTTTCAGTGGCCCTAACTTTCAGTCATACAGGGCGCCACTCTTCACATGGCGGTTACTCCTATTTCTCTGCAGATAGGGTTGGCATCTCTGCCTGTCGGAGATCATTAAAAATCTTCTCGTCCAGAACAGCTTGCTTAGTTGGAACCAAACTTTTGTGGTCTTCAGGTGATCCTCTCTCAGAAATGTATCCGACGACTGCATCTGCCAACCGAGATGGCAGCCACATCAGAATTTAGTTTACCATTGGACCCTGTGGAAAATTCATTCAAAAACCTTCTCATCAGGAACTGCTTGCTCCATTGGAACCATACTTTGCTGAAATGGTCTTTAGGTGATCTTTATTCAGAATTATATCAAATTACCCTGCCGTCCTACCAAGATTGTCACCAAGCCGAGCTTATTTTAACGTAGCCTGTCAGAAATTAATGTTCTCTTCTTGAGCAACTTGCTCATTTGGAATCAAAATTTTTACTAGGTGGTATTTTTCAGAATTGTATCAGATGACCTCACCTGCCAACTCAGACCGCTATGCTTGAACTTAGTTTCCTATGGGAAATTCATTAGAAAGACTTCTTGCCTAAAACTGCGTGATCGGTTAGATTACAATGTCACCATTGTGTTGGCACAGGGATTATCTTACTACCTTTTTCTGGGCCCAATATCAGCCCCATTCCCAAAGGTAAAAAGGCTCTTTTTTTTCCCCAATTTATTTCTGAAATTTCCCAATGGCATGAATGGTGGACAATATAAAAAAATGTGGTATAAAATCATTATTCTTATATATTAGAAGATGGAATGTTTCTCTGTGAATAATAGTAAATAAGATGTCATTTTAGTCTAAAAATAGGTTAAAACGATTTGTATAATGTGCATTCGAATGGTACAATGTATGTTTATCTTTCATGTCTTTGTTTAAATGGAAAATCTAGAGTGATTCTGATCTGAAACATATTTGCACATGCATGGTCATTTTGGTGTTTAAAAATGAAAGTAGTAACAAATGAATAGGAATCACTGAGAAGTATTGAGAAAGGATAAAAAGTACAGTATTGTGTACATGATTTCATGTAGATTCATGTAACTGTTCAAGGGCGTAATTATTAAAAGCCAAAAATAAAAAAATATCTGATTACACAATCACCAGGTGCCCTTGTGGTCAAAACTTACCTGACTCTATTCAAACATTCACAAAACGTTCATATTGGGTCAATGCTGACTGTAGGGTACTAGGGATATTTCACAAAACGAACATATCGCATTATGTATACATAAGGGAACCTATCTTCAACACAAAGAACATAAAGGGAGCCGTTATTGCACACCATCGCATTGTAATGCATCGGAGCTAAGTTAAACTTTCGGGAATAATTTATATATAAATATACATTTATTTCATATTTATGTATGGTTTTGTCGAGCGCCATGCAACATGGCTGCCTTGGCTTGGCATAGTTTAACTAGTGTTGGGAATCGGCCAGAAAATAATAATTAATTAATCAGAATAATCTGATGATGTTTACCGATTCGATTATCAATTATAATCGAATTGTTGTGTTGTTCATTTGCTCACTGGTGTCCTCACTGGAAATATTTTGTTTAAACCAGGTATACTGCTGGGAATCAACTGAGAAGAAGCAATAATGATTTGACTCCTTTATCAAAGTAAACATTCTCTTGCATGAATATGTAATTATTTATACCCCCACAAACGAAGTTTGGGGGTATATAGGTTTCACCCTGTCTGTCTGTCCGTCTGTCCGTCTGTCTGTTTGTCCGAAATGCATTGTCCACAACTCCTCCTAAACAGATTGCAGTATTTTAATAAAACTTGGTGGATTGTTAGATTACATAATGTAGATGTGCATGTGGTGAGGAATTTAATTTTCAACAATTTTTGCAGAAGATATGGATGTTTGGACTTAGTCGTTTTTCACACCAATATGGGTCAATGCGTTGTCCGCAAGTCCTCCTAAACAACTGGCAGGATTTTGATAAAACTTAGTGGATTGTAAGATTACATAATGGAGATGTGCATATGGTGAGGAATTTAATTTTTGACAATTTTTGCAGAAAATATGGATGTTTTGACTTAGTCATTTTTTCACTGCTATATGGGTCAATGCATTGTCCGCAACTCCTCCTAAACGACATAAAGAATTTTGATGAAACTTGGTTGATTGTAAGATTACATGATGGAGATGTGCATGTGGTGAGGAATTTAATTTTCGACAATTTTTGCAGAAAATATGGATGTTTTGACTTAGTCGTTTTTTCACCGCTATATGGGTCAATGCATTGTCCGCAACTCCTCCTAAACGACTTAAAGGATTTTGATGAAACTTGGTTGATTGTAAGATTACATAATGGAGATGTGCATGTGATGAGGAATTTAATTTTCAACAATTTTTGCAAAAGATATTGATGTTTGACTTAGTTGTTTTTCACCCCTATATGGGTCAATGTGTTGTCTGCAACTCCTCCTAAACAGCTTGCAAGATTTTGAAGAAATTGGTGGATTGCAAGATTGCATAATGGAGATGTGCATGTGATGAGGAATGTAATTTCGACAATTTTTGCAAAAATATGGATGTTTGGACTTAGTCCTTTTCCACCGCTACATGGGTCAATGCGTTGTCCGCAACTCCTCCTAAACCACTGGAAGGATTTCAATGAAACTTAGTTGGTTGTACGATTACATAATGGAGATGTGCATATGGTGAGGAATTTAATTTTTGGCAATTTTTGCGGAAGATGTGGATGTTTGGGCTTATTCGTTTTTCACCCCTATATGGGTCAATGCGTTGTCTTTAAGTCCTCCTTAAAGACTTGCATGATAATGATAAAACTTGGTGTATTGTTATATTGCATAATACAGATGTGCATGTGGGGAGGAATTTTTTTTTACAATATATGCAGAAGATATGGATATTTGGAATTAGTTTTTTCCGCTAATAAAAGGATCCACACTCTCCTAAAAGACTCAGAATACATAATTGAGATATGCAAATTATCATGTTTTTCTTTTTGAAGATATAAATGCAGGGGTGATTCCAACCTTTTTAAAATGGGAACCTTCGTGTTCAAATTGGGAATTTTTCTTCAAATTGGGAATTTTCAAAAAAGTTTATCAGCGATGCATGTTCAATGAATTTTACATAAATACTTAATTTATTTTAGTGCATTGTTTATGTATGCAGATGTCTTTATTTTGTGTTTGCTATCATATCACAAAGGAATATTCTACTTCATATGTAAAGTATGGTTTTAAAATTCAAATTGGAATTCAATATTACTTGGATGATCAATTAATAAACTTGTAACCTTTGAAATAAGCTTCATTTAACTCTGACATGCTATTATACATAAGATGAAAGAACTTTAGTACCAAGCCAAACATGACATTTTACCCATGGAAACCTGTAAAAATGATTAGTGGTTAATTGTCTGTTAGAAAAAAAAATTCAAGGCAGCTCTTAAAAGGAAATAATTGGTTTTAAAACTTTTCCCATTTTTTCAAAAAAAAATTCTCTAGTCAGTTGTGTATCATAATTTTTGTCCTGGTCCACTGCGCCCCTAATGTATAAATGTTCTCATTTGGACATCTACATTTGGATGTGTAACTTCAAACCAATAAATAAAAAATATAATTATTAGCGCCTGTTTAAAACATCATACCCCTACTTGAATACTCAAGACTCATTCAATAAAGATTTTATGAAATGATTTCCATAAAGTAAACGAAATACTGATGATCACTTACGTTATTGATTGCTGCCGATTGTTCGATCTTCCATGTTTGCAAAACTGTTCGTACTTACCAGTCTACTTCGGTGCGTCTGTTTTGCTCATGTAGCTTTCAGATTAAGTCCTTATGTCGATACAGTATAGTCTGCTTTTACGAGACGTAACTGATACTACTGGACATGAAACAAAACTTTCAAACTTGCCGTTTGATGAAAATTGAAACAGAATGCAAACCGGAAGAAGCAGATAGATATTCTATGTCACAAACACGCTTACGGACAATATGTTCTACTTTGGTTTTCTAAAGCGCTTAAGTGATAAAGATGATAAATGGTATAACCAAAAACCAAAACGGACAAACGTCTGTAAAAATACGTTTTTTTTTCAATTGGGAATTTTAATTTGGTGCAAATTCAAATTGGGCCGCTAGGCGGCCCTAAATTACATAGTGGAATCACCCCTGAAATGTTATATAGCGATGCGGGGTATAGATAGTGAGCTTTGCTCACAGTATTAATGCCAATTTTTTGGGGGTATGCATCTACTCAGGCAGAACACCAGTTTCTAGTTGCCTTTGTTGCGTTGGAATATGCGTTATAATCACTACTAGTCTATGGAAAGTGTGAATCGAGAAAACCATTCCACATGTAGAGGCGCTAACTTTTCTTATATAAACGAGATGTATTGTGAGAAAATCTCCGATAAATGTTTATATTTGTAAGACAAAACGAAGATTTTTCAGTGATTATTTTTTATTTATATCTAAAACGGGGATATAATTACTATAATAAGGACCTGTATAAATTTTCGTGCTTTGTATACATCTAAGTAAATATTTTCCAATGCTGACACAAGGAAGAAGTCGCTGAATACTACCGAAACAGATGCTGATCTGAGCTTTTTATAAATACCAGATAATTGTCTTGACACTAAGCAACACAACTCTTGTCTCTAACGCTTTCCAGTATGGCAGTCTTTTACCACGTTATCTTCAACACTGTCTGTTACGCTGTAGTTATGTTCTCACGCTTCAATGTTGTCCTATCAACCACGCTCTGCTACCATGTAAATCAATTTAACTGTGATACTCATAACCATTTAATCAAGGCTCCAGCTACCTGTGGAGATACAAGATATGACATGCATTTACACAAGTATAACATTTTTCATATGAAAAGATATTGATATGAAACAATTTCCGAAGCAAACAAAAATACTTTCAATTATTTATTATCAGTTGGATGGTATATGCATAACATCACTGGAATTTCATGCATGTGTTCTTACATGTATATGAACACAATTAAAAAACCACACCATCCTCCCTTGCTTTCCCTGTCAATATTATACACACCTTTACCATCTTCCAATGTGCGATTCTATGGTTATACTAAGTAATTCTATTTTTACTTGGAAAATACAATTCCACATCAAAATAAGAAGCTTAAAACAGAACATGACAATGGAATGGGTCTACTCCAGTCTGTAATTAAATCAGCTTCAAAAATCACAGACGAAAAATCATGTCAGACGGAGGACGTACATGTATTTATCGTTGACATGGAGAATTTACTTGACAACGAAAAAATATTCTTACAAGATATCAAAGAGCTATTTCCATTGGCTATCTGATACCTCCATGAACATAACCAGTTTGCCGCTTGGGTCCTCCTTTTTAGATGCCTTGCAAACAAACTTATTGCTTATGACAACATTTCTCAGTTATTTCTTGATGTCGTAACCTGGATCTGTACTGAGAATTTGTGTGCAATGCGGTCACGATGGAGTTGTCGGATGGAATTTGAAAACCATAGAGATTTGTTCAGAGGAAAATTTTTTATTTCAATTATTGCTTTTTAATTAAATCTGTCCAATATGCAGCTATTTTATTACAATCAAGCCTTTTCTAGATTTTATTAAATTTACTATCCACGTCCGAAACAAGAACATATTTATTTTAGTATACAGACTTGGAAAGTAAATTTAAGATAATCTAGAAAAAGTAATAAATTAATAAAAATTGTTCTCAAAACAAGTCATTATATTCATGATGTTGAGAACATGCTACCAAGTCTTTTCGGCTTTAGCAGCCATTTAAAACTGCTATCTGATACAATATTTACAATCAAAAAAAATACTGTAATTACATTAAAAAAATACTGCATCTACAATAAAATAAGTAGCATTAAATTGTTTATATACAAGAGAAAAACATAGCACTTCAATCTTTAAACGGACATAAACTTTTGCTGTTTTTTTTCTAATGAACATACTTCACGACTTAATTATCGTTTGCACTTAAAGGTAATGTTGACAAGTTTATATATCAATAAGAAATCTTGCCTTTCTCTCGTTTAACAGGTGCACTTGCCTCTGTTTCATTAAAGACGACATTGAAGGGCAGGCAAATATCGATTTTACGCGGTATTGGTTTATAGTAATATGAAAAATATCCTGTTTGACACATGAAGCAATTCCGGACTTAATGAAGTAAAAAATATTTAATTTATACATATTTTTTATTACCGAAAAACATCTTTTTCATAAAAAAGTTTCTACTTTATTTACAATATCATATAAAAAAAGTTAGCGCCTCTACATGAGAAACGGTTTTCTCGATTCGCACTTTCCATAGACTGATTACTAAATTTAAGAAGCAAAGCAGCTTGAAAATGAATTTGTTGTTTCTCTCTGCGTTTCCAATACGATATAACACAGTCGACCATTTAGTTGAAAATTTACAATGCTATTCACGATGTGTTTCAATACTAAAGTGTCTTGCCAGCAGCACTTTGGTAATGCCACGTAATTTGATTTGAATTTTTATACGACCGCAAAAAATTTGCGGTCGTATTATGTTATGGGAATGTCGTCGTCGTCGGCGTCGGCGTCTTCTGTCTGTGGACACATAGGTTTCCGCAACTTTTCTTTTGCTGTGGTGAACAGATCCAAATGATATTTTAAGATAATGATCCCTAGTATGAGTTGTGGTGTGGGATTGCTTTTTAAAGTTCCAGCCCCTACCGTTTTCTGGGGAGGGATCAAATGGGGTTTTTCTCAATTTTTTTGATAATTTAACCATTTTTCATCAGATTTTGCTGGGGTTTCTTTTATTGAATTCCTTGCAAAAAATCTCAAAGGATGAACCCCTCCCGTATGTCACTATCTATTACCATTATTGAGTTATAAGGGGTACTAAAATGGCCACGCCCTAAAATTAAAAACTTTTTTATTTTTCATCCGATTTTGATGGGGTTTTTTGCAAATGATTCCTTGTGAAAAAAGCAGCAAAAGTTGCCCCAAGCATTTTTTTTATATCTCTTATGGTTTTCGAGAAAAAAGGGGCTGAAGGGGCCAAAGATGCAATTTTTGGGGGTACATAAAACGTTCATTTTTCATCCGATTTCGATGGTATTTTTTTCATTGGATTCTTCTCAATGAGAGCTTTCGGTAGTATGCCAACGGATTTTTTGTATCTCTTACCGTTTTCGAGTTAAAAGGGGCCAAAGGGGCCAAAAACGCCATTTTGAGGGGCTCATAGAATTTTCATTTTTCATCCAATTTCGATGGG
>JAOXYI010703456.1:0-14620 GCA_028566495.1 Lithophaga antillarum
GGCTGTAGGAAGGGATCCCATATTGTATCCACTACTCCTCCTCCTTAAACACAACATAGAATTGTGAGGTGCAATTGTGACCACGTATTTATTTTTGTTAATTTAAAATTTGCCAGAAAATAGTCATTTTACATGTACTAAGGTCTGGGTGAGAGGGGTCTCATACTGTCTCGACAACTCCTCCTTAACCACTATATATTTTCACAAAACTTTAACAAATTTATCAGTATGAAGTATAGCTGTGTCACCGTATATTGTTTTTTTTTTTCTTATTCAATATCATTTTGAGAAGTCTTCTACATATTCACTTATCTTCTGGGGAACTGGATTCCATATTGTATCTACCACTCCTATTTAACCATTCGTCGGAATTTCTCAAAACTTCAACACATTCTTCAGTATGAGGCATATTTGTGTACCATGTATTTTGTTTTCAAAATGCAATCGTTTCCTAAAAACATGAATATAGCCAGTTTACTCGTTCTTAGACTCTGGGTGAAGGAGTACCATAGTGTATCCGGTAATCTTCCTTTACCATTGTATGGACTTAACTTTAACTTCAAAACTTATGTAAGTATTAAGTATGCAGTGTAGTTTTGCATCATTTATTTTTTATGGTTTGAAATTCACCAAATGGGTACTTATTAATTTTACAACAAATAGGTTCAATATGGCGGAGGTATTATTTTGTGATTTCTTTGTACCTCATGTTGCCTTGTGTTTAAGACTTGTTCTCAAATTTAGTCCGCTTTGGAACAACGGTATTTTTTAAAGAGCTTGTTTCGTTACCCACGAAAGTCTATTTTTAGAATAGTGACAGTAAACCTATTTATTATGTAGTTAATGCGAATATGCAAACGAATGTGCCACTGTTCATTGAAGAGTAAAATTATATAAACTATCTTGCACGCGGAAAACCAATATTTACCCTTTACTCATGTCTGATCATATCCTCGTTACTACCAGACTGAGAACTCAATGAGATCGCCAACAGATTTTGACGACCTCGTTTTCAAATAAAATCGTAATTCCCTTACATCCTCATAGCGAACCATGCATGATCATGAACGGATTACCGAGGCTAATATGGTTCAAATATTCATCAGGGGCTGTCGTCTCAGGTTGACACATGACACATAACATCTAACCTTGACTTCATTTTGTTAAATTCAGATCATGTTTTGGTGATTAGCTCCATTTTCAAAATAACTACATATCATACGGCAACCATATTTGTTGCACACATTCATCATGAGACGTCGACCTAACACATGTCACCTGATCTTAATCTCATTTTCAAGGACTTTTTTAAAATTTATGGCAATTTTTGTTAGGTCATATTATCAGTATCAGATAAATCATGATGACCCAGTGTGTCTGTATAAGATACAAACGACGGAGGTTGTTGTATCTTAGGCAGACACCGAGGGACACACTGCATCCTCATGCTTTACATCCCATCTTTCTACTTGTGCCATAACTACGCAGTATTGATCGCTTGTAGTTAGATTTTTATTAAAATATTAGGGTTTTTTAGGTTTCTTTATTATAGTTATTATTTCCCTGTATTGAGCCCCTGTAACGATTTGATGCCTCTCTTCTGTGGTGTAATAGTTAAGAGTGAAGAATTTCTTATCAAGGAGTAGGGTTCGATTCTCCCCAATACATAACAAACTTTCAATTTTTAAGTGTAGGATCATTTAAGTTTTAACTGAATAGTAAAAAACGAGATAAAAATTAATAATACCTAGGAGGGATCATCTCTGAGGGAGATCTGGCTCAGATCACACTTGGTAGAACGAAAGAGCTGGGATGTAAGTAACCATATACATGTATCATAAAGCAAATTCATGAAAAGATACATGTCAGCTGACATTAACCTCATTTCTATGGTTCACTTACTTTTAAATTTACGTTTAGTTTTCATGGTTAGCATTTCTTAGTAACATACTCAGGGAGCGATCGCATCTAGTCCATACACCAGAAGATGTACATGTCAGCCTGACAAAGGTCACCTGACCTTGAATTAAGTTTCACAATCCATAGCCTCGTTTCAGTTTTGCTGGCTGCAGGTGATACATATTTGGGTGCCCAGTCTGGCTTTACTGGCCTTTTTTGTCAATGACGAATATGACTTTTAACAAAAGTACCTCTTAACAGCATTGAGTGTTCTATAGAAGAAATACCTGTAGAAAAGTTTTGTGATGATCTATAATGTTGATAAAACATCAGATGGTTATCTTTTTTTTCATTGTGAATTTGTTGGATACGTTTTCTTCCTTTCAACCCGTTTAAAGGATTTTTTACTTGACTGTCTTTGTAGGCCTTGAAATGAATAGTGCGAGGACCAGTATTCGTGACAATGTAGGACTTGTCTGTTTTGGAGGGGAAACAAAGTTGATTTTACCTCCTCTTGCAGATTATGATGATATCAAAGAAGAAATAGGTATTATAACGAATAAATTAGCTTAATTAACAAATAGGCAGTATGATGAAAATAGCCGTAATTTATGTTTACATGTGTAATGCTGTTAATTTCAAAAGTTGAGACTGAAAGTTCAAAATTTTAGAAACTGTGTATGTGTGTGTGTGTGAATTTTAGATTTATGACCGTCCTGATTCATTTTTCTTTTTTTATATTAAATGTACAATTTTGGGATAATTTTTAAGCTTTTATCTAATCTCATTTTCTCTCATTCTGTAATGATATATTCAATACTGCCAAAAAAGTTAAAGTTTGCCAGTGGGAGAGCTACATGCAGTACACCACAAATGTGTTATATATATATATATATATCATAAAAGAAAAAACTCAGTGTTCATATGTTGCTTCAATTAATTAACATTCTTATGCAGCGTATCATATTTGCAATGGAAAACGAAAACACACGATACAATATGTGCATATTTATCGAACAAAATGGTCACCAACTCTACTTCTTAAAATATTGAGCCGTATTAAGAAAAACGTTCATATAACGAGAATAAACACATTATTGCTTTATATGAATGCTACCAATTGATCTTAACACCGCGTGAAAGATTTTGGTGTTGGCACAAAAATACCAGTCCTACGGTACTAAAAATAAATGCAGTACAACAGTAGATACAACAGCTATAGGGTAAAACGAAAAGAACGGTCTGGATGACACAAGACAACGCCAGTGTACAAATAACAAACAAAACATAACCAAACGAACAAAAGCGTCATTCTTGAACGTCGAAAATCTTTGTTATTGCAACTTGACTTCTGTGCATAGTACTTTTGTGTAATAAGCGCTTTAGCTAAACCTTTACCCAGGACAATATAATGTGGAAAGGGTGGACTTATTACTAATCTAATTCTTACTTGTAGAAATGTGTTATTTATTCCAGGGAAATTAAAACCTGCTGGTCCATCTCCGTTGACTGCTGGACTATTGCTTGCATTTGCTAGTTTACTTCACTGTAAGTGAACTTAATATCTGTGGATATAATTTATAGTCGGTTTAAAGATCTGTCAGTTATTTTTAGCTACAAAGTGGCCAATAGAAATCTATCTATGTTATAAATTTCATATAAATCAAGCCAAAAGAAAAGCTTTCTGATGTGCTACGGTGAAAAGGTTATGTAATTTCTATTTAATCAAGTTTCCATTTAAATTGTGTATACATTTCTTAACGAAATATCCAAAACACACCGATAAAATGGGATTCTATTTTGTTTTTTTTAATATAATAGATACTATTTGAAGATTCGCTGACCCGTTCATCTTCTAGTAATCTTTAATTCCCACATTTTTCCGTCAGATATAACTTGTAATATCCAGTAGAAAGTCCATTAGAATAATGGAACTGAAATGGGCCTATCAATTAGAAAAAGACTTTTGAAAGAAAATGAAATTGCTTGTTTAAATTGAAGTTTAAATCGATAGTCTTAGTTGCTGTATTTTTATAGGTGGTTCCACTCACATAGGTCAACATGACTTCAAGCCATATATCATCCTTATGACTGACGGGATGCCAACTCATGTAGAAGCAATTAATGAAGATGATAAAGGGAGTAACAGCGCTCTACTAGTAATGACTTCATGTTTTAAGCTATCTTTAAAACATACATGGCGTTATAGCAATTTAATATTGTAATGGATGGACTGTGGCCCACGAAAGACAAGTGGTCTACTGGTGTTAAGCGAATGCTTAAAAATGCGCTCTTCCTTATAAGATTAAGTTTTTCAGTTACATGCCAATGATTGGGGATTTTCTTCGGGCATTGTGGCTTCCTTTAAAAAAGGCAGAGGGTGGTGATAAAAATCTTTTAAACAAACATACAACAACAAACTGGTTTTGAATGGAAGATTTGAACTTAGTAATGTAGCTTCTAATATCACATAAATCCTTATTTGACAGGGTATATTAAACAACAGTCTCTTATTTTATGTTCAAGATAGTTATATTCCCGTTTAAACGTTTGACAAAGAAAACACTAAAATGAGAACAAGAATACGGATAAATGCCATATAAATAAATATTGCTTATTGCGCTGGATTTATGATTTGAACTAATTAGCAGTATAACGCGTAAGAAGGCTATTCAGCGAGTAATGTAAGCTGTCTAGTTGTGTTTTGCCCTGTTTTTCGATTAAAAGCGTTTTGATTTATGTCTGTATATAAAACTGAGAAAAACGTCAACAAAAACAAAAAAAACACCCAAAATATCGAAATTTTACTGTAATGTTGTGGCAGTTTGAAAAAAATACTTCCAACTACCATCAGAGGTTCCATAGAAATGCTTTCCATTTATTCCTATTTGCTTCATCGATTAGCTTATAATTTTAATATAGTATTCGTTTATATTTCACAAGAAATGCAATGAGAGGGAAAATAGTGAAAATGTGATGAAAATATTCAAAAGTTAAAAGTTATATGATAGAGTTATTTAATACAATTGAAATGAAATTTCAAATGGTTTATCTTACATGTAGATCCTACACGTGTCCATTTGCATTTACATCCGAATGTATCCTGAACCACTACTGGACATGATTTTTGGAGATGCTTACCCTGTCTCTCTCCATTCTGGAGTTTATGCAATCCCAGCTATTTGTATGCTTGGATCTGTCATCTACTTTGGATTTATGGACTGTGTACAAATAAATATTTATATGTCTTAATTGCAGGCTACTTTAATGAGAGATAACGAGCTAGATACTGCAGTTAGTAACATTTATAGATTCGGAATTAAAATATATTGTGTACCTGTCGGTTCTTCAAGCACCGATGTAAGTAATAGATACAACATACACTTTAATTGATAGTTAATAGTGTTGATTCTCAGGTAACAGATGACTCTTAAACATTATTCTGATCCCCTTCCCCCTCCAAAAAAAAAACGAAACCTAGATGAAGACTCACAAAAACTACCTGTCGAAAGACAGACCCGAACAAAATACCATCCAAAAATACTACAGTTTTTCTCACAATTCCCCAAAAATAGCTGCATATTTTCGATACCCTCCAAAAGATTGCTGAGATTGAAAAATCATAACCCCAAAAAATAGCACGAGCCTACGGGCATACATATCACAAAAACTTGAGATTAATAACTCCCCCTCCCCCGGGAACTTTACTATCAGAAAGATTTTCATTTTTCTGATTGTTTTACACTGGCGGTAACTGATATATATTTAATTATTACATTATGACGTCAATAAATACTCCTAATCCAATAGAATTGTAGCAGAAGTAAAATAGATTGCTTTTTATTCCAGTATAAAATTCACTAGCGCGTGCTAGTTACAATCCTTTATATATCGATAAATGGCACAATCGATTTCATGTTGACACGGTTAATCCTCAATTTAACTTGAGTTTTTTTCAAGGTGAATTTATATCAATTATCTCTCGGAGTGAAATTATAAGAATTTAATGCATATTTATGCAGTTTTATTCGATCGTAAAAGTGAGGACCGTTCGCAGTTTTTTTTAGTATGAGGTGCTTCTGCCCTTCCTCCAAATGTGCTTCAGTCCTCAGTTTTATGTTCGTATAAAACTATAAAAATATGCATTCAGTTATTAATTAATAATTTCTTATAGTCCTATTTCAGCTCTGCTGACTTGTATATAATTTTTGTTATTAATGTTGTCTATTATATGGACTTCCAATTTTCTTATTTTGCACACTTAGTATCACAAAATAGTCGATAAGTAACTTTTATCGCGTATCAAAATATTAGTACTCTATAATTCATCATCCTAGAAAGTTCACTTAAATACAGTGCTTGGATCTGGGCAGTTAACGGCAACTCGAAATAGGATTAGATTGAATTGTTGGAGTGTATTGTCACTTTAGCAGTATTGCAATATTTTAACTAAATGTTGACTACCATTACTGGGGAAGAAAGCTCGGACAGCTGACTGGTGAAACCCTCGACCTTCGGTTGGTGTCTGGAAACCTCAACACATAAAGCGGAATAAGCAAGAATCAAACCCAAGACAGCGGTGTTAGGCTTGTAGTTATGAGTCGATGACCTTAACCGCTGGGCTACCCAGGCCCCACGAAATAGGTAGGGCTATAGAGCAAAATCATAAAACGTTTGTCTCGTTTTGTTGAGAACTGTAGCATTTTTTTTTTCCTCTTTTTTTTTGAGGGACAGGGTGGGGGTTACTCTTTGAGATATAAATGTATTTACTGTGAAAATGCTTTCATTATACTTCAGGTAATCAAAATGTTAACAAGCAAAACCCATGGTAAAATATTACCACATGACCAGATTCATCGAATGTGCAGAATGTCACAGACTTTGGTAATAAAATTACAATCTTATAGTTGCATAGACAAGATATAACACAATTACAACGTTTTATAACTATTTAGAGATGTGACCATTTCTTTCTATGGGAGAAAATGATGGGTCGTTGTAAGAAATATTTGTTGTAAATATACACTATGCTCGTAACAGAAAAATAAAACAAAGTTTAATTTATATGAATTTTTTCCTTTCGTAATTATTTTGTCGCGTTGGCTTTGGCCAACTTGGGTTTGTTGTTACTAATGATAGAATACCAAGAACATTTCTAAACGAAAAATAACTTCGTAATTATGCTGGATAGGAAATTTCGGAATATAGGTATTACATTTACAACTTTTCATTTGATATATCGCTTTAATCTTGTATGATTATTTTTATTTAAGTAACCGTAACTACCAAAGTTGAGTTGAAATGAGTGAAAAAAAAAACAGCATACAGATAACACAAGACCGATGAACAAATAAAATACAAAACATTACCAAAGTTACAAATGTTTGGACAACACAAACGCCAACAAAAACCGAGAATGAGACCATGTGCTGTGGAAGGGTAAGTATATCCTGCTCCACGCGCGGCACCTGTCGTAAGGTCTTAATTGTAAAAGCCAGTAAACAATCATTGTATGGATGTAGGGGACAAGAATAAAGATTATAATATTAAAAGCATTTCTTTAACAAGCTGGGATAGGCAAATTCCAAGTGATACACCGACTTTTGATGGCGACAGTAAAAATTTTGGAGTGAAGACCTTAGTTTTGATTTTTTGTATCCTTCTTGTTAAGGCTTTCTTTCTAGGAAGTCTTTATAATTTGAACATGTCCTAGAATAACGCATCAGCTGTGATACTTATACACCGTAAGGAGGTGATGTAGGAATATTGCTATTCAAAAAAAGAAAGTTTACGATGGCAAAATCAAAATCATCACGTTTGTCATAAATCTTAGACTTAAGGTGTCCCTCTTGGGCTATCTCGAAGAATAAGTTCAACTACGAAGTGGACTTGCTAGTGTCTGTAATGTCTTTAACTTCAAGCTAACTAGGATACATGTCTAAGAAATGAAGATATAGTGGCCTTAGAGGACGACTTGTCTACATAGTTTGTCTCTGATAACTTAACAAATCAGTGTAGTCTATCAGCACTGGAAGTATGGAAGATCGGGATTTGAATCCCTGTCGGGTCAAGGAAAGATTTTTTTAAATTTCTTTTTAAATTAGTGCTTGCAGATTCTGCCTTAACATTCAGCATTAAGGACTGATTGACTTGAAGTAAGAATAATATGTCCGGTAAGGTGACAGGTTTATTGCTGACCTTTACGTTAATGAGCTTGGACTATCGAATCCAGATCAGGTGCTAGTCTAGTACAAGCAAACATAAAATATCGCACAACATGATTTGTTTACATGAAAATGCCAAAACGAGTTCTAGTTGCAGTGACTTTTTGGACAAAGGTGAACAGAAAAGCTACTCGGACAGAGATATCAGAAAACTAGACTGGAATGGTCTCTAGGTCGCCATCGCAAGTTGGTTGGCTGGCTGCAGACATGTTTTCTTGTCGTAGAACTAACCAACGATTCCCTGATCCACAGATCTGACTTACTACTGGACGTGACTAACAAGACTGCACGACGGTTGACACTAGCATTATAGGAAGAGATGCTTACCCTGTCGATAACCTGTTTCACTCCCATTACGGACGTTCGTGTAATCCCTACTCCTACTCAGATTTGTCTTTTCTTGCTGGTTTCAGAACGCTGATTGAGTTATATATAGAATATAACTACTTTTTAATTATATCAGTAGTAATAATTGTTTGAATATACTGAGACATGGAAACAGTTTTAGAATATGCGAATAACTAATTCTCAGTAATTGCAAGAGTCAAATATGACATAATGACATACTCCAAAAAATGCGACATGTCTTGGTACCAAATATGAGACTATTTTCTTAATATAGGCATTATAAAACCAGTGATCTAAGGTAATTATTGTCCATGGCTCAATTTACGTAGTTGGCTCCAACTACACTTCACCAATATCTGTATGATGCAACAATATGGCTTATTTTGATTTTTTAACCAAATCATTAGAAAAATACCTATCACACAGAAGATAGTACTTTTATATTATCCTCCATTCTCATATTATTAGGCGCAAAAGAGTTTAACGCGAGTTATCTGTGTTGACTGGTGTCCAATACCTTTTCTGCGTAAAAACGATGTTGGTGTAGTCTCACAATATACGACGGATGTCACATGTAAGGCATGACATGCTTACCCTTTCGGAGTACCTGATGTCACTCCTGGTTTTTATGGGAGTTCGTATTGTCCTAACTTTAGTTTTCAATGTTGTGTTTGTGTTCTAGTTCCACGTTTGTATTTGTGTTTGATCCTTTGTTGATAACAGTCTTGTCTAGTCCTATGGATATTTGACTTATGAACTTCGTTATTCTTCTCTTTCTATTTGTAGACAGAGTTGGGACCACTTACCTGTTTAACTGTGTCAGTGGTTATGCTATAACTGTTAGCAGTAGTTTCATTAAAAAATCATGCTCGTTCAGATTTGAGAATGACTCTTTTAATTGTTTGTTAACAATTTTTTACTCTTATTTTCGGGCATCTTCGGCATTTTTCATAAATGTAATGCTTCTATTTCAAGGAGTTAAATGGTGGGGTGAATTTTATGCTTGCTTTCACCTCTTTCCCAAAGCCACTAAACTACTCTGGCAATAAAAAGACGATTACATCTATGCACGAAAAAATATTCATTAATTTGAAGTTATGGACGATTTTTTTTTTCAGCAGGAAAGCATCTTTTTTTTTTTTAAGTTAAAAATTATCTTTCTGCATAATGTTAACATTCGCAACACATTTTCGCTTTTCTATGTCGAAAAGCTATCTACAGTTTTCGGGAACATCCTAAAAACCACAAAATATAATAGAAATGTGTTTCACGTAACCGTCCCCATCCTTAAAAGTTCCGATGACTAGCAAACGTTTATTGCGTTAATGGAAGAATATTTTTTCTTCTTGTTTTTAACGCATCGAAATTTAACAGCAGCTTCAATCCTGCATTTTCTGGTTCCGTTTTATTAATACACATAACTAAAATAAAACGTTTTTTCTTTCTTTTTTTTAAGTCTTAATTTGACGTCAATTTACTTGGAAACAATTTTAGTAACAGATACACTTATTGTTTATCTAATAGCAGAATAGACCCTTTCACGATAACTGCGGTCCTGCATTTATGGATGGCAAAATGATACACGTTCCCGCAAAATGACGTCAGAGAACAATCACTTGCGATTATGACGTCAAGATTTTTCCGGGAAAATGTGCTATTTTGCCATCTAAAACTGCAGGACCGCAGTTATCGTGAAAGGGTCCATTATAAGGCAAAAATGTTTTCAATTTTTTTTTATGAAAATCATTAAAAACTTATGTGACTCTTACGTAACCAACATAAGTTTTTCACCAATTTTAGAAATTAGAAAAATCATTTCCCTGTGGAACCTTAGTGTCTGAATAACGAAAGTTATATACTTACTGCTGATCTTCTACGTCTATCACCCATGATTCTGAAACAATGTCTTTACTAAACCTTCCAGTGCCATGTCTCTGCAATTGCTGACCACCTAGAGTCTTCTTCGGATTTTAACAAAGGCTTAGTGAAAAGAGCTGTAATTTCTGCTGGATTACAGGAGCCAGACGCATTTGTAAGATTCAATAATGTACTCTTTTCAACAGTGCATCATCTTATCAGAATTGTCTTCGAAGATTCTGTTTCCACATTAGAATATACTTTGTATCAGTTACCACATTTTTTATGTTTAAGAAAAAGTAAAGTTTTGCGCTTGTGACGATTCAAATCTTCAGATAAGAGTGGATCAAAATCACAATCAGACTTACAGATTAAGAACAGTCATATCCAAAAGGAAGATCGCTATCCATTTTCACCAGCTTTATGCCTCGTTCACTCTATTACCAAAGTTAGTCCGACACAGATCCTTCTAAGTTACATATCTATATTTGTTAAACCATTCGATTTTGAAACATTAAAATGTTTCTGTCGTGAAGATTTGTTGATTGTTCGAGAGAAACATGAGACTAAACTTGTACAGTTAACAAGATGCCAAATACATCTGACGATTCTTCTGTCGAACAGGAGACGACATCAGAAATTCTTATGAAAGTTCAACTTAAATATAGAGGTATATATGAAAACTTATACATTGATTATGGTTTTTTCAATCAGAAAGTCGAGCAATATTGCAAACAAGCATTTTCATTAGTTCATCTAACAATACATCAAATACTTTCATAAACTACTTTATTCTTCGAACATGATGTTTTTCCAGGATGATATTACGGACCAAGTTATGTTGCTACTCGATCCAGTTTCACAGTATCATGGTAGATTCAAACAAACAAAATGGCTGAAAGTCCAGTTAGGAACCCGTGTTCGACGAGGACCAGATTGGACCTACAAAAATCAAGACTCTCACATGGCAGGAACAGTAATTGGGGAGGACAGCGAAGGTAAGACTGATCATGATTTCATGATGATAAGGATGGATGGTTTGATAGTCATAGCTCAGTGTTAATATTGAAGACAAAACAACAGACCAGTATTACATACATTTTTTCAAATTTTATAGCACACTTTTATGGCTCGATAAATCTGTATTTCGTCTTTCAGTTACAGAGTGGACTTTTTATTTACTGATAATCTTTTCTATATTGCAGTGGAAATATATATATATATATATATATAACGTCTATGAGGATGTACAACAGATGTCTACATTTATAACATTGGATCTTTAGAGATGTACTAAGGATGCATGCATATTTGTTTTAACCTAATGAAATGTTTGAAATATTCACAAGCTACTATTTATGCTGCTGACACTTCGCAAGATGTTTCTGATAAGTCTGTTGATGTTATTGAATTTAAACTGCAAGAGAGATCAGCTAAATTCTCTTAATTGGATGAAGTTTAGAAGTTGTCTAAATGTAGAAATGTGTGAACGTACAAAACTTTTAGGTGTCCATATTGAAAGTTTAACCTAGTCAACTCATTTACATATTTTAGCAAAGAAAATTTCTGGTGTGTTAAGAAGATTGCGACCTTTTATGTCAAACGAAGCTTTCATTGTATTAGTTTTTCCACATTTTAACTATTTTTGTACAGTATGGTGTAGAGCGAAAAATGCCTCAAATTTCAATCGTATTTTTAAACCACAGAAAAGATTCTCGCACCATTTCAAATGTCAAATATATTTTTATACCAACAAAAAATCTTTTAACTCGGTTAAGATGGATGCCTTTTTCATATCATTTTGTGTACAGAAAACTTATATTAATTTGTAAAGCATTAATATGACACCAGACATTATAAAACTAGTTGAGTGACCTAGTAGTAACTGTGCTACTATTGAAAGTTTGGGGTTTTTTTTAATAATATCTAGAACAATATTTTACTTAAAATATCTAAGTTTTAACTATGTTTTATGTCTTCTAAGTAGGTATAAATTTATGAGTTTTAACTTCAAATATTATCATAAATTGTCATAATTTGTATGTTTTAATTTGCCTGTAAATATGTACTTAATGCAGGTCCACAATGTAGGATTTTGGACCATTTTACACAATTATTAAGCTAAAATTTTTCTGTATTTTCTGAAAGCTAAAAAGGTTTTCAATCATATTTAGTAATTTAAATGACGTTTACTAGAGGATTATTTTAAGGAATAACATGTGTAGCTTTACATTTTTATAGGAAAAATATATGTTGAATGGGATAATGGACATAGAAACTGTTATATCTACGATGAAAATATGAACGTTTACGACATAAAGCCGGTGAATGAGCCTAGAATACTGGTTGATGATTTAGTCGCTGTTGGCTGTAGGGTTAAAAGAGGTAATCATTATTTAATATTAATAAGTTCGGTGTAAACCATTTTAGCTAATGGAATCTGCTGCATACATGTACTTTATTTTGCGGAATTTTCTGACCTTAAATGGAGGGTTAAGGATTTGATCTGTAAACGGATGTGTGTCGAAATGTTACCTCTCGATCAAGATTCAATACATATAAATAGTAGTTATGAATGAATGAAAATTTGATGAAAACCATAGTATTCACTTTTGACAATGGCATTATTCGTTATGGTTAAACTAACTGTACTTAAAACTAAGTCGGATTTTCTTTTCCTGATTTTTTTTACTTCACTGCGTGTTTTTATGAAATTACGTAATTTCGAAGGTAGATACTAAAAAATTTTAACATAAAATATCTAATTGAATATTGGACACGGCAAAGATTATGTATTATGACAAAATATGCTTTAACTTACCTCAGTGTACTTTTGTATTTTAGGAAAAGACTGGATATCTGGAGATCAGGATGGTGGTAGAGGTGGTAGAGGAACCGTTTTACGTGTTGAGACAAATGGTAAAGTCGTGGTATGTTTAGACAATTTGGTATAATTGCATTTTACTTCTGGTGTATTTAAAGTGGTCATGCCATTTCATTCCTAACTACATGTAACACTAAATCTCAGAACTTTTTTCCTGGGTTTTAAATGCAGTTTTTATCAATTTTGTTAACTTTATCTAGTTTTTAATCTAGAAAACATTCAAGACCAAGAATATTTTTGTATAAAATTCCTAACTTATTAAAATACGTGTTTGCATCCTAGTATAATGTGGATCTATGTTTTCTGAAGGAAAACTGAGACTGAGCAAAAATAGAGGAAAACTGTTCATTTTGGGTAAAATTGAATTTCATCTTGCCTTTCTAAGGTCATTTGCCTAGAGAAACAAAATACAAATAATTAGCTTTGTTTATTATATATGAATATCGTATGATGTCGAAAATATTTGTCATGTCATGATATCAAATACTTTATATTTCATGGTCGAAGTGTGTCCTTCATGGACCGACCCCTTTTTATGAAGAAAAAATTATCAGGATAAAATATTCTTCCAACCACATAAATATGAAATGGTTCTTTCTAATACAATATTGCAAATATCAAAGTTAATTTGATGCACAGTATGCGCAGTCCAACAGATCATATGTCATCGGTGGTACTCGAAGCCAATTGTTTGGAAATCCAATGCTGAAGCGGGAAAAAGCAAAAACTACAGCCAGAACAAGCTAAGGATACTTTCCTTTGTGTAAGAGGGAGATAAACCTTAGTTTCATATAGCTTTGCAAACTCCTTTAGTATTTTATTAATTGATATATTTTATTTGTGAATGTCTAAGTCACAACTTCATTTGAAAAAGGGAGATAACTCTAAATGAAACTGAGCATTGTCCGGCAATATCACGATAAGGGCCAACAGAATAAAAATGGGATATGCTTACTAACTCTACCGATGGAAACTCAAATTCAGAAATAACATAAAATTTTAAAAAATACTATTGACGTTGATGTATTGATACAGATCCCGAGGTATCGATTCAGGTTCAACTTCCAACAAGTTTTCATCGTGCATTAGACATTCCAAAGTTATTTTGTGTGTCCATCTTATAATTTTGCAGATTTAGAACTGACAGATTGTAAAAATATAATTAGGCCAATTTAGAAATTTTATTTTCGTTCTCGTTGATGTCATTACTAAAATTCGGCTTCCCCGCAAATGTTTTTTTTTTAACCAACAAAAGTAGACAGTGACAGTTCCATAATGCCTTTGAAGTACAAAAGATGGTGATTCGTAAATTGGTCAATATGATCATCGTAATTTAGGCCACATGAAATTAATTCTCTGGTTCTCTGGCCATTTCTTTTCAACAACAGATGAGGGAGGGAGGGATTTT
>JAOXYI010703565.1:0-14611 GCA_028566495.1 Lithophaga antillarum
CAGTTCGCACGTACTGGATTCCTCCGCGGCGGATCACTACCGTTCTTCTACCGGATCAGCTATCGCGGGTCACTACATTCCCCCCAATTTTCTTTAAGAGGCCCCCGGTTAGTCTGAGACGGTGGTAGGGTTATCCTTCCCCGTAGCTCAGGTTTGTAAGTGGGAACCTTGGGAAGTGCCCGCGATAGCTAACTGGTCACTCGTGGTCTGCATCCAGTGTTGATTTAACTCGTAATTTTGTTAAAATCCCCCGACCATCCCAGAATTACTTTAACTTGCCCATTTTAACATATGTGGATGTACCCCTAAAACTAAATTAATTTGTAACAAAATGTACAGACAGTACTTAACTGAAAAAGACGTCACATTCCACTCTGGGACTATTTACTTTCAGCCAACGGGCTCTCAACATATATACAAGTACTAACAATATTTACAACCAGTGTAAGAGCTTTCTTTTCGGGGGGTGGGACGCCTACCCGTAAAGTTGGGTGGCGTTCCGGCAGCTCTCACGCAGAACTACCTCAGGTGAGACCCCACGGATCTCGGCTACCGCCTTAGCCACATCACCCAGGTAGTGTGGGTGACTAAAGCGGACGCCCGGGGGAGGGAAATATGGGGCGTCTGTCTCCAGAACGTACTGACTGGAGTCCAGAGAACGGAGAGCTTGTTTCTGTGCAGGGCTCCCGCTTCTGACCTCCAGCGTAAACCCAAAGCACGCTCTGGGGTACTCCCATAACCAGTCGGCTACCTGAACAGGACCGCCGCCGAAGCAGTGGACATGAACCTTTTGAGTCCTGTCTCGGCAGCGGGACCGCAGGACAGCCAACACAGCCTGGTGAGCTTCTGCATCCAGGGGGTCGTTCTCTGCTCCCCGGACATGGAGCACAAGAGTCTTGCCCGGGATGCGGGACCGAAGAGCCCATCCAAGTGTGTTCACCTGGCCCTGCCATTGCTGTGGGGGAACCCGGTACCTGTCGAGGCCGATTTCACCAAGGGCGGCCACCTGGGGGTCCCTCAGCAGCTGTTCCAACTGATGGAACCGAGAGTCATCCAGCTGCAGGGCCTTTTTAGGATGAACTCCTACTGCAGCTCTCCAGCCTGGTTCCAACCTCAAAGGTGGGGTGGGCCAAGTGGAGGGGTCGCAGTAGACCACAATCCCACCTGCCAACTTTACCGGGAATTCCGGTCTGGGGAGCAACCCTCTTCTTAAAAACTCGCCCAATTCAGTCTGTGGGGGCAAGTGATACCTATTTAAGCACCGGTCCAGGTGGAAGTGCCCATCAAAGCCTTCGGGCAGATCCCTACCTGAACCAGGTAAGGGAGGTCCCCCCTTGGGGTCCCTGTCACCACCACCCTGGAGGGGCTTACCCACTGCAAATCCCGGGGGAAACCTAACCTGCATCAAGGGTTTGGGGGCAGGAGGGGGATTCCCCTGTACCTTAAGGATGGGCCTATTCTGTAACATGGATAGCGGGCCTGCCGGTCTACTAGAGGGCGGGGCCCGCAAGGGCAGCTCCCTTCGAGCCACTGCAATTCTCCTTTCTGGCCTTACTGCTGGGGGGTTTGGGGGTTGCCACTCTGGGGGCATCGTGGACGAGGCCAGAAAGGTTTCTCGTTGTTGAGGCGACAGGAGGTTCATTATTTCCACCTGAGGCCTCCAGTGCATCAGCGCTGCTGGGGAGTTGATAGGGCACAACGAGAAATTTGGGGGGTCGGGCCATTCCCCACGCCTGGCAACTTCTCTCAAGGCGGGAGCAAAGCCCGACAGGTCTTCATTAGGGAGGGTTACGGTGTTCAACAGTCCCGTCACAAAACTGGGGCGGGCTCCCGGTCCCCCGACACTCCTAATAAGCATTCTGAGGGCCACAAACCTTAAGGTGGCAATCTCGGGGCCGGTCACCCGATCAAGGTGATGGAACACTCCAGCCACATGTCTATTGAGGGCATGCGCCTGGAGGTCTACTACAACCTCCCTACAGTCGGTAATTGGACACGTAGTGTCCCCTTCTGGTTCTGTACTCTGGGATGTTATGCTCTCAGAGTCGGTTCCGGCGGGGGTTTGGTCCGCCTCTGCATCTACATACCACTGGGTAGATGATGGCCTCTCATCCACCCCCAAGGCCATGGGGCAATCTGACACGGGGCCCCAGATCCTTGTCCTGGGCCCTACTTCTGGGGGGTGCCCCGAAATCTGGGTGGCCTCCTTCTCCCGCCGGGCTCTCAGGCGTCGTCTTTGATGGGAGCCCGGACGCCGCTTCTTCTTCCTGGGTGTCGCCCCTCTTCTCATTTCTAGCAGTTCCTGGTCCGGCGACCAGTGGGGGCGCTTTACCTCCTTGCTTTTAACACATGTCTCCTTCCGGGAACACTCACTTCCCTCCTCCATAGGGAGATGGTCAGTGGGGGTCCGTTCCACAATGGGAGGGGCCTTTCCCTTCTGCTCCAGTACGCCTATTAATTTTTTCAGGGGCGAAATGGGGGGCTCCTCCGGTATGGAACTAATGTCCGATCCCGGAGAGAGGGATAATTCCCGCTCATACGGAAATGTATGGGGTGGGATACCCCCGCAGGCTTCCAGGGCTTCGGGAGCCTCCAGGGGGGAGCTTGCCAGATTTACTTCTCCTTCCCCCTCACTTTTGAGAGAAAGGACTGACAAATCCCCTCGAGGGCTGTCACTGCCCGAGGCCGCCTCAGCTCCCACCAGTGTTTGGGACTCTGAGGTGGACCCGGAGCCCTCCTCAATATCTTCCATCTCCTCCGGAAGTGGGGTGTCTTCCGGGGACCTATGGGAACTAGCGGTCTCAGTAGCTTCCACCGCAGTTTCCATAAAAAACAACAGGGGTGGCGGGGACCTCCCACCTCCTGTACTGGAGTGGTCTGGCCCCGACACCTTCACTGGCAAAAGGGGTGGGGGTAATGTGGGTGGAAGGCTTAACTCACTGTCCAAAAGGACCGGTCCAGCCTCCCCCACGGGGCAAACAAGGGGAGCTTGAATCTCCCTTACGGGGTCAGGGATGGGGTCTTGAGGAGGTGATTTCCCAACCTCCACAAGGGAGTGGTCAGATCCCTCCTGTCCACTGTTTTCTACCTCTAAAGGCATAGGGCCGGACTGTACTATTGGCCCTATGCCACATACCTGTTCGGCGGGCACGGGAGTTACCCTAATAAGGGGCGCCCGTCCCGCCGCTGCTCTTGGGCTCCAGGATCTGGTCCTTGCGCCTCTTCTGACCCTGGATCTCCCTCTCTGCGCGGCCTCTTCGTCACTTGGCATCCTGAAACGACAAAACAAAAACATGTCGGGAGATGGCCCTGCACCCAGCTAACTTGGGGGTTTGGGGAGCACCCTGGACACCAAAATTGGTCTAATTGGTCCCCCTCCTCTGGGCTTAGATTTACGCAGGCCCCATGAAACCACTCGTTACACCCATCGCAAGAAATCATAAACCCCCCATCATCGGGTCGGCGACAAGTGCAATACAGTTCCTGGTTGTCGTTGGGATCTGGATTGGGGATAACAGAGTCCCCGGTTCCCCTAGGATCCAAGTTGTTATCTCCCTGTCCCTGTCCTACATCGGTGTCATCGGTTCCCCCGGACCAAGGGTATCCCTGTTTGATCCTATCTTGGAGTTTCTGGGCCCATTGGGGAACCTGCCTATCTGTACATAGTTTGAGCCGGTCATGGTTGGCTGTGGTCAATGTCGTTTTCATTTTGACTTTGAACAAGTAAGGGGTTAGCTTTTTCACAATAACCCCCGGGCCTTTCCAGCAAGGGCTAAGTTTTTTGCATTTCCCCTTCACTGTGGCTGTGTCTAACTGGTAAACTAAGTCTCCCACTTTGATCTCCCTAGTGTTCAGTTTGAGGTCATAATCCCGTTTGGCCCTATGTTGGGCTGTCTTTAAGTGTTGCCTGGCCAATTCGTGGGATTCAAGTAAAGCCTGTGCTAAGTCTAATACATACTGGTCTGTGGTCTGGTCATCAGAGTCCCCGGTACCTGGGGTACGGAACATTAATTCTGCGGGCTGGTTAACCTCCCTTCCCAGCATGAGGCGGTTGGGGGTAAACCCTGTGCTCCTATTAACTGAGCTACGGAGGGCCCCGGCAAGCTGGGGTAGGTAGACATCCCAAGTTTTCTGATTCTTCCCTACAAAACAGCGGACGGCCCCCATTAGGGTACGATTACACCTTTCCACTTGGCCGTTGGAAGAAGGTCTGTAGGGGGTTGTACGGGACTTGTGGATGTGGAGCAATTCGCAGACTGATCTAAACAATTGGCTTTCGAAGTTCCGCCCCTGGTCGGTGAAAATTTGGAAAGGACACCCAAACCTGGAAAAGAATTCATTTATGGCTGCCCGGGCTGTAACTTCAGCGCTTTGAGAGGGGAGGGGGATACACTCGACCCACTTGGTAAACTGGTCGATCATCATTAGGACGTGTTCGTTCCCCCTCTCAGTCTTGGGCAAAGGGCCAACAAAGTCCAGGTGAACCCGTTCCATTGGGGCGCCTGCATGGTGGAGTATCATGGGGTGGCGGGCTGCTCTATTGGGCTTCTTGTGCAGACTACATGTTGAGCAACTGGTGACATAGGCCTCAACGTCCCTTTTAATCCCTTTCCAAAAATACTTCTGTTTAACTTTTTCAGTGGTCCTGGCTATCCCCTGATGACCCGCGGCTGGAATGTCATGACAGAGTTCTAAAAGTTTACCCCGTAGGACCTTGGGTACCACTAACCTACGGGGGCTGGAATCGGTCTTTTCCCTGTATAAAAGTTCGTTCTCCCCGACTACAAAAGTTTCCCTATTCACCCAGTAAAATTTGGTAATAGGGCTGCTTAAAAATAACTGTCCCTCAGGGGGTTCTTTCCCCGTCCTGATCCATTCAAGTACCCATTTTAAGTCGGGGTCTGCTTCCTGTTCCTGCTTGATCTCTTCCTGTGTCAGGTCCCCTAGGGCGATTCCCTGGTCTTGGGTAATAGCCTTGATAGTGGGGGCCCCTTCAGTCTCTGATATAAGGGTAACTTCCCCCCCGTACTGGTAAATGCCTATCCGAGATATATTCACAGTACTGGGTCCCCCTGAAATCTGACTAACTTGGGGTTGGGTTTTTTGGGCTAAAGGTACTGCATAATCAGTGTCATTGGCAAATCTGGCCCAATTTTCATGGGCACGGGTGCAGTATGGGCAACCCCCACAGGGTAGGTCCTCCAGTCTTCCCTCGGGCTTGTATTCTGGGCAAGGGAATTCCCCGGGGAGTCGGGATAGGGCATCTGCATTGAGGTGTTTGGCCCCAGGACGGTGCTTAACCTGCATGTCATATTGACTCAGCTCTTCGAGCCAACGGGCTAGCTGGCCTTGGGGCTCCTTAAACCGAGTTAACCAGGTAAGGCTACTGTGATCCGTCCGGACCAAAAATGGGCGCCCTAAAAGGTAATGGCGGAATTGGCGAGTAAACCTAACGATGGCCAAAAGTTCCTTCCGAGTTGTGCAATATTTCTGTTGTTCAGGGGTCAGGGTAAAACTGGCATAAGCAATGGCCCGTTCCTGGTCCCCCTGGACCTGTATAAGTTCTGCCCCTATGGCTTTGTCTGACGCGTCCGTATCTAGGATGAAGGGATCTGTGGTATTGGGTAGGGCCAACACTGGGGCGGTGATCAGGGCTTCCCTAAGGTGGTCAAAAGCCTGCTGTTGTTCTGGGTCCCAGTGAAAAGGTCGTTTCCCCGTGAGATCCTGTAATGGGATGGCGATCTTGGAGTAGTCCTTAATAAAGGCCCTATGGTAGTTGGTGAATCCCAAGAACCTTTCCACGTCCTTACTGTTTTTGGGGGTGGGCCATTTTTTGACATCTTTGATGTATCCCGGGCCAACTCCCATCCCCTCTGGGCCAACTACCCTGCCCAAAAATTCCACTCTCTCACAAAATAACTCACACTTCTTGGGCTTGAGTTTTAACCCATACTCCCTGAACCTCAGGAACACATTTTTCAGATTTTCATAATGGGTAGCAAAGTCCCGTCCGAGTACAAGGATATCATCCAGGAATGCCAACACCACCTTCCAGGTCAGGCCCCTCAGAACCAAGTTAATGACACGGGCATAGGTCGCCGGGGAATTACACAATCCGAAGGCCATCCGGGCGAACTCAAAAAGCCCATACTTCGTGATAAAGGCCGTTTTGGGGCGATCAGACTCCTTTATGCGGACCTGCCAGTAGGCTGAGTTAGCGTCCAACTTTGAATAGAAAATATTATTGGACAAGGCGTCCAAACATTCATCCACTAACGGTAGGGGAAAATTGTCCCTCACACTAAGGGCATTAAGGGCCCTGTAATCAATACAGTAACGTACGCCCCCGTCCCTCTTCCTTATCAGTACAGGGGCTGAGGCCCACTCTGAGGTAGAAGGTTGTATGACCCCAGCCTGTAACATTTTTTGTAAATGGGCTTCCTCCTCTTGGGCAAAACCTAACGGGGTGCGACGCATCCTCTGTTTAAAGGGCGGGTTGGACCCTGTATCTATGGTGTGTTCTAGGGCTGTGAAGTTCCCTAAGTCAAATTCATTTTGGGCAAAGACATCTGAGAAGTCTGATAGCAACTGGGCAAGGTGGGTGCGTTCCCTTTCGGACAATGGTCCCTTGGACCTTTCAAATAAGTCCTTCAAATGTTCGGGTACCTCCCCCTTGGGGGTATGGGGTGGGGTTCCCCCCTCCTTAGGTCCCACTTGTACCTGCTTAATTTCGGCGGGGTCCCCCTCGGGTACCTCAACTTCCACCGCTTCTGCCACTATGGTTCCCTTTTTAACATCTGCATACCAATCAGTGAGATTTATCAAGCAAACAATGGGATTGGCATTCCCCTGGTGTAGGGTACGGGGCACTAGTAACTTTTCTAAAGTGGCCGCCTCAACTACAAACTCGTGCTCTAACCTTTCACTCAACACACCCTCTACTCTCCTCACTGTGTTTGGGGGTACCCTAACTGTGTCCTTAAGGCTTACTTGGGCTGATTTGGGTGCCTGGGTCCCCTGGCCCCAACTCATCTTAACAACCTCCCCATGGACGGTAAGTTTCTCCTGGGACAAGTTTAGTTCAATTCCGTGCCCCCTAAGGAAGTCTATTCCCAGTAACATCTCGTCATTTATTGGGGCGACATGCATGTTCATGGTAAACTGTTGGCTACCTAGGCCCACCAGGAAGGGTCCCGCTACAAAGCCATTCATTTGAAGTCCCTTCCCGGCCGTGTTCATAACAACTTCCCTTAAAATGGGAGGGGGGTCCTGTACAACATTGTACAATTCGCTGGAAATTAGGGTCACTTGGGCTGCCGTGTCAACAATGGCTGATATTTCCCTACCCTGGACCCGCACTGGTACCCTATACATAAGGCCTGCACTAAGTTGGCTAATTGTAACTATTTCCTTTTCCCCCTCCTCTACTAATTCTTTTTCTTCAATGGGAAATGGTAATTCAGCCATAGAATCCCCAGATGCCCCTTGGGTAAAGGGGAGGTCATCTATGTCGTCTTCCCCTGAGGACCCATACACCTCTGAATTCACATTTGACCCAATTTCCTCTTGGGAACAGTATCCCACCGTCTCTTGGTCACTGTCACTGAATAAATCATAAGACCCGGACCCATCAGATTCCCCTTCTGGTACTACTGAAATGTGGGGTTGGTCCCTTGTGGTCCTACTTTCCTCTTGGGTTAATTTGGAGGTAAGGTTAACTCTGGCCTTCGGTGAGGTCCCTTGGGTCATTGAGTCCTTAAATGGGGTGGAATCAGGGGTTAGGTATTCCCCAGACTTTGGAGAAGGGCTGCGTGATCTGGCCCCCTGGGGTCTTGGAGAATTTCCCCTGGTTCCCTGTTTACTCTGTGCGCTAACATTGTTTGGTGATGGGCGGGGCGTGTCTGGTTTGGGAGCCCCCTTGGGGTAACCTACTCCCTGATTAGTCCTGCCCTGCGCATTTGGTCTATTTTGAACCTGATCTGGTTTGCTATTCCTTAAAGGAGAACTGTTACCCTGATGGGGAAGGGGTAATCTCATCTTGGGCCCCTTGTCCGACTTGACATACCCTACTGGGCCCGCTTTTTCCGTGGCCATACCCCTACTGGGTTGGTTATCTGCTATACTACTATAAGGTGGGTGCCCCACTTTACCACTACTATTGGGTCCCACTATGCTACTACTTGACAGGTCCCCCTTCTGGGTAAGTACCTCCTTTGATTTAATAATATGGTCTTGTCCTAATCTTGGTGGAGGGAGCGGGTTTAAGGGGTCTTCCTCACAGGTAATGGGTGCCCCTAATTTGTCCGCTATCCCTGGGTCAAAATCATGGAGGCCAATTTCTAAAGACGGGGCCCGGCTCCGGCCTCTGGAGTGGACCCTTTGGAGTTTAACTCATGCCCTTGGTCACTAAAAGTTACCCTTCTGTCACTAGTATGGGGTGAACTTCTTTTTAATTCTGGGCATTCCCTCTTAAAATGTCCTGTTTCCCCACAGTGGTAACACTGGCCTGTATTGGTCCCTGGAGATGGGCTACGGGAAAAGGAACGGGAAGGGTACACCCGTTGTCCCGCCTGGCTAGGGGTTTTATGGTGGGGGTCCCTCATTTCCGGTTTCTCCCTGGGCCCCTGGTTTGTAATATCTAGGGTGTCCATCCTTCCTTTTAACTCGCCCACAATCCCTCCTAACTCCTTAAGCATGGTTTCTAGACAACTAAGCCTATCTGGGGATGGGGGTCCCCGAGGGGGTCCCTGGTTCCTATAATCAGGGGTCCTGGTCTGACACACCCTTGGGTCTTCCCCATACCCGAGCCAGTCCCATTCGGCACTAACTTGCTTAACTTCCCGGCGCAGGGGTTTCCCATAAATGGCCTGGTGATTATGTGAGTACCACCTAATCTTATCAACAGCGTCTTCAATGTCCCGGGGTCTAGAATTTGAGGCATAACTCCCGGCTTCCTTATCAGCTGCCCCTTGGCATAACCTCATAACGGCTTGTTGGAATAAATGTTCCTCGGGTAAATTCCTAAAGGCCTTAGTGGCAAGGGATAGGACCCGGTCCGCCCAATCCTCAAGTGTTTCATCTGGGGCTTGGCGGGCAATTTGAAATTGGACCTGGGCCGTTTCGGGCAGTTCCATGAACCCAAACCTTTTTTCTAACTTTCTGACTAAGTCCCGGTAGGGTATCTCCTTATTCCTTTCTACCAAGAGGGCGTAATATTCGCTTGCCTTCCCCTCGAGACACCAACACAATTGGTCCCTGCATTCTGCCTCGGTCCATTGAATAACTTGGGCATAACGAGAGAATTTTGCAAAAAATGCTTGCCAGTTGGATTTCCCGTCGTATTTAAATGTTTTGGGTAAGGACACCTTTTTCCTTTCGGGGCTTTTCGCCTTTGGGGTCTCGGGGCTTCGCCCTCGGTCCCTCCCTGTTCGAGTATCCCGGTCCCTACCCTTGGGGGGTGATCTAGGTCTGGCCCCCTGACGGTCAGTCTCTTCCCGGTTACGGTTGTCCCTGGGGGGTGACTTGGGTCTGGCCCCCTGACGTTCCATTTCATCCCGGTAACGATTGTCCCTGGGGGGTGACTTTGGTCGAGCCCCCTGGCGTTCCATTTCCTCCCGATACCGGTTATCTCTGGGGGTACGGGTCTCCCTTGGGGTCCCATGGTCGTACCGAATCGGTCTGGGCTCTTCTGGTGCAAAGGAGAGGTCCCCCCTACGGCGGAGATCAAATTCATCCCGTCGGGACCTAAAGTCTTCATACCCTTGGTCTCTATTGTAATAACTTTGACTTGGTATGTTGGGTTCTGTTTTACCTTGGTATCTAGTTCTGGGGGTTTCCCATTGCCTATGTGGGTCTGTTTCTGATTCCCTAGGCCTGTGGGCATCTCTACTTCTCCCCCCTTCTTTGTATATAAATTCCTGGTCATCTATGAAAGCTGAGTCAAATTCCCCATATGATTCAGGAGGTGAGTCTTCCCAGTCCTCGTTAAAAGAAGACGAGTCCCTGTACCCTGAATATTTGGTCCTATATGGGGTGTGGTCATAGATGGGGGTCCTATGTGTGGATTCCCCTTGGGCCCCCTTGGGGGTTTTCCCTGCCTTGGCCCCTGGGGTGGGTGCTGACCTGGAGTCAATTATTTTATCAACCCGCCTTACATGGTCCCTAAAGCTTTTGAGTGCAGGGCCATGTTCTCCCTGGGGCTCATCATCATCATTAAATGGTGTAAAATCTACAGCTTTCATGAATTGTTCATTGAGTCTTAAATAGGGGAGGATCACCAAATCTTCATATTCTATAACACCTTTCCTCTCCCTAAGGTCATATATTTGGGAGGCTATTTTTGTGCCCACCCCTGGTAGCTGTAACAATTCCTCAAAGGGGCAAAAGTTTATCTTGACCCTATTCATGGTGTCTAATTCTGGGCAAACTACACAGCAATATCAATATAAACAAACAATAACAATGTAAATTCACAATGGCAATATAATACACAAGTTTGAAAACAAAATTCACAAAATGTTTAAGACAAATTGTGAAAATACCCTAGCAAAAATAAATCACCAATGCAAGTGCAAAATATTTGGAAAGTGGCACAAAAAATTTCAAAAGTGGAAAATTCTGGACTAATGAAAAAGTATGGGTTCAGAAAAATTAAGTTTTTCTGATTAAAATAATTTTAATCAAATATTTACAACATGTAAATTTTAATTATCCAGAAAAAATTTCAATAAATTTTTGTCAGCAAAAATTTCAAAGAAAAATGCCATATAAATGTGCAGTACTGGTACAGTTGAACAATAAATGCTCAAGTACACAAAGCACTACACCTCACTGAACAATAACAAGGGGGGGGTGTCTGTCAACCACCAACAATAAATGCTGTGGACGACAGTGGGGGTTTTACTCCAAAAATCTACATTTTCACTTTTAAAATGTGCCAACAAATGTTTAATAAACAAATCAAATAACAAAAATCACTTGCGGTAATTTATTTCACACAAACAAAGTCAAACGTAAACAAATCTTGACCCACAAATTCCAATTCGGGCCAATTTCCGGTTTGTGTATGCAAACGACAATGATTGACACGCAGGGCAATACACAAAATCGGTCAACCGTGAATGATCACGTACGCCTGTCTGATGCAATCGGGGATGCTGGGAATCGGTATCTGGGGTCTACAAGTTACAAAACATGGACAGCACGTGGCGGACAAATAATTTTACAAAGATACAAATAAATTCACAAAAATTGAACAATCCCGGCAAAATTTTGCCCAAACTACCTATCTTCCTCCTCCTTCAAAAAAAACTAACAGGGTCCCACTCAAACCGTTGGGCCGCCCTAAACAATCCCCGGAAAACAACTATTGGGTGCCCCGTTTCCTGCCACAAAACCCCGTGGACTTGCGGAGATGGCCCTCCCAATAAAGTTCCCGAACTTTCACAATCCCGAAAAAAAAAACTACCTAAAATTCCCTCCCTTTTAACCTAAAAGGGCAAGAATCAATCCAATTGTGGGAAGGGGTACCTTCCTACCCGTTCCCCACAAAAAATCAAAATGGCCGCACAAGGGCAATTCTGGACCAATTTTTTCTATGTGTAAAATCACTCACGCTGGAACGAATTGTCGCAGCGCCAGTAAAGTGATTTTGCGATGCGGGGCTGCGGCTCAGTATCGCATAACCACTCGGTTAGGTGTCTGTGATATGCAGAGTGGACTGGGGTAAATTATACCTTGTCTTCGTCTGTAAACTACATCTATTCAATAAGGATGCTGTGTATCTTCTGCTTCTGCTGAATCCGCGGGAATATCGTCTGCTACCACGTCATTGGTCAGTTCGCACGTACTGGATTCCTCCGCGGCGGATCACTACCGTTCTTCTACCGGATCAGCTATCGCGGGTCACTACAAATGTATATATATTTAATTCATTTTCAATCATATTCCTTTTCAATTTTATTAGAGTTTTCTTTCTTTTTTGCAATAACAACTAACACGTAAATTTTTGTAATTACATGTACGACAGTATAGAATTGGCATTTTTAGTTAGTAGTCAGTTAATTACGAGCTTTCTTTAGACTATACTTTGGGTTTTTACTTATTTATATGTTGTGCCCTCCTTTTGTGTCGTTTTTGTTCCATAAATACGACTTGAGTAGACGGTTAGAGTAGACAGTAGTGTTGTATTGGTTTTTTTTTAGCAAGATTGCTGACATTCCTTGTTTATCATGTGCCTTTTAATGGTTAAGTAACAAAGAGATTATTTTGAATTATAATTTGATAATTATGCTGTATTGCGAGATACATGTAGCTATACCAGCGTTATTGTGACTTGAAGCATGGGGGAAAAGTCTGTGAAGGCCTTATTTACTTATTCCACAAGCTTTCTCGTAAGATTATACATTTTCTTGTTATAATGCAATATTATATTTGTCAGCGAAAGAGTAATACTATGCCTAATAACGCAAAATATTTTTCGATATTACGTCAAAATCAGCTTGATAAGGATGAAAATGGTCCAGTAATAATTAAATCTTTCTCGAAAAAACAAAATAATATGAGAAACTTAAATTTTCCGTATTCGTATGTATATGTACAGTATACATTCAAGAAAAACTTCGAAGAGAATTTACGATGGTGTGTTCCCATTTCGCCTTAACTAGTAAATCCAGGTTAAAAAAAGGTTAAAAAGTACTAAGGCAAAGTGGGAATTGAGTTAAGGCAAAGTGGGAATTTAGTATGAAATATTAAAACAAACATAAATCAATTATATCTAAGTTTTAATAATTATTTTCTAATTTACTTGATCAGTTGATGATTAGTTAAAATGATTTTCTTCAGATAAAATTGTGAAATATTTTATAAATGAGGGAATAATCTATTATTTTTGGGAGACTAACTTAAAATTATTTAACAAATGCTAGAACTAATCAGAACAATCTGTTTACGTCAAATTCTTTTAAAAGACTCATTTAGAGAGTATTTAGTGCTTGTATATGTTTTTTCCTTTCGGTTTGTCAAAAGAGGATAAAAATGAATGTTTCGGAGAAAATTTTTCCCTATTCTGTTTGAAAAATTACGTATCTGCCCTGGCCTGTTCCAATTAATATTGTTACATGTAGGTTTACCCAAAATTTGCAATAAATTCACAATACGGTCACAAGCAAAACTGGCATTGAAATACTCTTCTGTATGTGTCATATCAATTCATGAAAAGTTCATACTTTCACTTTATTTTTTAAAATTTATATTGATTTGGTAAAAGTATGTTTCTGGAATTACTCTGATTTTCATTCGTTACAAAACTAAAATACAAGATAGAAATACCAGAATCATTTTATTTTTGCAGTGTATATACGAAATAATCCCGTGATTAAGCGATGAAATAAAAATCTATAACTGACTCTCCCGATTTAGTCATGGTATATATTTTTTTATAAATGGGTTACAAAAATGTAATTACCTTCAGGGACTTTTTTCTGCCTACAGAGAAGTTTCGGTTAGTCTGCATTACTAATGCATTGTACGGAACAAATTCCTTAGCATTACTGAAACAATGGATGGCTCTTGCTCAAAAATTAGATTTTGAAGCCCTACTGACCTTTCTGAATGGCAAAAAAATAACGCTGCACCGTGGGTTTTTTCTATGTTTTTTTCCGTTGTTTTCAAATTCTTTGTTCGATAATTTGACTGGCTTTGCTTTCTGATGAAATGTTAGTATACAGTCATACATTAAAAAATGGAGATTTTGCATATTTCATGTGATAAGTTGGAGATTTTATTTTTATCGATTTCTAATTTTAAATTGGCAGATGTTAGCAACTTAAGTCTACTGAAGCTGTTGTGCACATGCAATTTTAAATCAGAACCAACTCGTAAACAGTGATCAGATTAGTTTTATTTTCAAAGAATGCACAAAGGGCAAGTGCATGTGCATATACATGTATATTTGTATGAAACCTGTAACGCGAATTATCTGGATCAGAAACATTTTGTTCTTTGAGATACAAATCTTCAGAACATCGGATTTATCGCTGACAAATTATTTTTTTTAAGCTTTTGCCATTTAAAAAACGATGTATTCATCTAAAGGAATTCGTTTCTTGTTTAGAAGAAGGGTTATCTAAAGTCTTTTTATTTCTTGTTATTATTTTATATTTTATTTTTAAGCCTACAAAAGACATTTAGTTGTTACCTTTACTTGATCTGTATCTATGGTTGTAAACTTGCCCAAACAGAAGTATTGCGAAACTATGTCGTTTTGAGGTACAGATTTGAATAGAAAGGATTGAAAAGAATATAGAAAATAGATACTGTGACCTATGGGTCACAAATACCCCCGCTCCCCACCCCAATCATTTCATACAAAAAAGAATTCCCTGAACATTTTCTTCTCTACAGTCTCTGGAAGTTTTACAGAGTCCATTCATTTTGAAGTAGTTTTTGATGCCTTTAGTATGTTCTGTCTAGCATTTGAACTTATGTACATGTATGCAGTATTTGAAAATCTACACTAGTCAGTGTCAAGAAAAGCAGAATAAGATATGCACATCTACAACTTTTTCTCACCAACTGCTGCAAGTTTTGTTAATATCCATAATGCAGTTTA
>JAOXYI010703674.1:0-14610 GCA_028566495.1 Lithophaga antillarum
CATCCAAGATGGCCGCCATCAACCGACATAGTTTTAACATAGGACCCTATGGGAAAAATGTTTAAAAATCTTCTCCTGTGAAACACTTGGCCAATTGGGATCAAACTTTGGTGGAATGATCCTTAGGTGGTCCCCTTCCAGAATTATATCCGATGACCCTGACGTGCATCCAAGATGGCCGCCATCAGCCGACATAGATTTAACATAGGACCCTATGGGAAAAATGTTTAAAAATCTTCTCCTCTGAAACTGCTGGGCTAACTGGGACCAAACTTTGTTGGAACGGTTCTTGGATGGTCCTCTTTCATAATTATATCTGATGACCCCGACATGCATCCAAGATGGTCGCCATCAGCGGACATAGTTTTAACATAGGACCTGATGGGGAAAATGTTTAAAAATCTTCTCCTCTGAAACTGCTGGGCTAATTGGGACCAAACTTTGTTGGAATGGTCTTTAGGTGGTCCCCTTTCAGAATTATATCCAATGACCCCGACATGCATCCAAGATGGCCGCCATCAGCCGACATAATTTTAACATAGAACCCTTGGGAAAAATATTAAAAAATTTTCTTCAATGGAACTGCGTGGCCAATTTGGACCAAACTTTAATGCAATGGCCCTTGGGTGGTCCTCTTTCAGAATTATATTCGATGACCCCGATGTGCATCCAAGATGGCCGCCATTAGCCAACATAGTTTTAACATAGGACCCTATGGGAAAAATGTTTAAAAAATCTTCTCCTCTGAAACTGCTTGGCCAATTGGGACCAAACTTTAGTGTAATGGTCATTAGGTGGTCTCCTTTCAGAATAATATCCGATGACCCAGACGTGCATCCAAGATGGCCACCAGCAGCAGACATAGTTTTAACATAGGACCCTATTGGAAAAATATTTGAAAATCTTCGTCACTGGAACTGCTTGGCTAATTGGGACCAAACTTTGGTGGAATGGTTCTTATTTGATTCAGTGCATTGCTTTTTAGTGGCCAACAGGCCTCAGCTAGTAGACGCAGTACTGACAATACTAGACTTACCTTTTTCAGGCTGTTTTTTGAGCGAGGCCTTTTTCTTGGTGTTTTTACTGGAGTCAGAAATCCGACGGCATTTTGACTTTACTGGTAGCTTTACCTGAACATTAGGATTACAAGCATCGTTTTTTGGTTCTTTTTCATCATCTTTCTTGAACCCTGAAAAAATTTTGTCGAACTCATCCTTGGAATCGAATTAAGTTTTACGACATCATCCTGCATCTGACATTAGTGGTCCGATTTGTCAGCTGAGCTGACATCACTTTATTTAGCGGACATGTATAATGAAATAAAGTTGCTTCAGCAAGCTAACTTGAAAAATTTTACACACAAAATGGACACAGCGACGTCCAGACACCTGGCCTTCATTACAAAATGTATGATTATAATACGGAAAGCCTGACCGTGGACCATAGTAGGTGGAGTGTCTGGAAAGTGCCACGCTCCTTGCACGATAAAGACCCCTTTTGAAGATTTCGAAAAAGAGTAGACGCATTGTAGCCACTACAAAAGGCTAAATTTTTCATCCCTACCCAACTCTCCATACTTTTCCAGTGGCAGTCAAAATTCGTTATCCCTGTTGTCCCATCCCACCCCCATTTCTGTATGATTTTTATATATTGTTGATCTTGTTCTCGTCCTGAATATGCATGAAATATTTGCCGCTGGACGTTAAACAACCAACAGTCAATCAATCAATCTGTCAGTGGTTAATTTTAGTAACAGTTTACTTGTAATTGTTTTATAGGATGTAAAGAATTTTGGCATGGAAGAGCAGATATAGTTGTTAAAAGCAAGAGATCACAACAAATTGTGAGTTACTTTGGAAAATGAAGATGAAAATGAAGAAAAAGGTCAAGGTGAGCCTGCACCAAAAAAGGCTAAGCAAGAAGAGAAACCAGAAGAGATTTGGTATAGTCTTGCAGAAGTGAAACAAGTCATCATAAAGGATTCTATTTCAATATCTCTGGATGAAACAGATTACAAACAAGCTATAAGTCAAACCATTATGAATGCATTTCTAGCAGTGAAGAAGCATAACAATTTGGAAAACCAGCTTATCCCATCCTTTTATGTGTCTCAAAAGTGCATCTGTATTAACTTTTATAATGTAAAAGAGGATGTTTTATTAGGTCAAAGTCTACCGTTCAATTTTTTGGCTGAAAATGGTGTCAGTTATTCAAGTTTTCTTTCTGTGTGGATGGCATTAAATTTTGAAATTTTTTCTGGAGACTCTGATGAAAATTTTTACGTCCTCAAAAAAGTCAGGTTTTAAACAATGGTTAATTGCAAATGGCATTTTAGAAAAATATCAAAATAAGGTTGAATGTGAATTTGTTTCTGTACAGAAACCAAAGAAAGAGAGATCCAAAATTGTACATATTGTGAATCCTCATGAAAATTTTGAACTCATTGAAGAATTTAGGAAAGGAAAGACAACTGTTGAAGCTGCCCATTAATTTTTGGTACAAGAAAAAGAAAATCAGCCCTTAAATCATGTCTGATTATGGGATGTGTTTGAACAGAAGCATTAGTCATAGGGGTAAAATCAAGGAAAAATTTATATAAAAATCTGTTTGAAGGGCAAATTACTGCTAAACTCTGAGAGTAGACACATATGCAATCTGCTTTCAGGATTAATAAAAAGATAATTAGGCAACAAACTCTATTGAAAAATCCTGTAAAAGACCAATGAACCAACAAATTATATGGAAATAATACACATATATGATCAGCCTTTTAGAATTACATGTATTGTTGATGACCACCAACCACCACTCTTTACATAATAGAAAATTAGACTAAAATTCATTGAATTTGTTTTTTTAAGTCCATTTATTATGTTAAATGAAATGAAATGTAATGCTCTTTGCAATGAAATTCAGTATCTGAGATGTTAAATTTGTATTCATTTGAAATATGAAAAAAACTATTTTTTCTAAAAACAGAATATTTGTATATATTTTTGTGCATATTGTTTATCATTTTAATCACTGTTAACATCTAATTATTTTGCCTTTGTCGAAAGTTTTTTACTGATTAAAATTTGTAAGTTAATACAGTGCTCCTCGTTATACCTCCCCACTTTACTTGCAGTCCCTCACTTATTGCCACTCGTGTTAAAGGTCTGCTTTTCCACAAGATACATAGTTTCCATATAAACTGTTCCCTGAATAAATCTCCTTGCATAACACCAAAATTTAAAACTTGGTCCAAAAGGTGGCGGTATAACATGGGGGCACTGTTTTGAAATTTAAATTTTATGGTCGCCATCACGACTTGGTTGACCATTTACGAGATATCAGTTTCCCAAATGACCACAGATATGTTTGCACAACTGGTTTCAACTTTACTTCAGCTTTGACCAATGGGGCAATACGACAAGTGACGCTGGCTTAGCTTGACATACTTATCCTTCTGGAGCACCTGATATCACTCTCAGTTTATATGACAAGCACAAACACTGAAACTTACGAGATCACAACATTCAAAACTAAAGCTTGGACAATACAAACTCCCATAAAAACCAAGAGTGATATCAAGATGACATCGACCTTTTGACTTTGTGACATTTTTATGGATCATGCATCCAGGTGTTTCACATCTATTATTGTCCTAAAGATAACAAGTTTTTGAGGTTTTTTTTTCAGGTCCTTTGTCGGTTGCATATGTATCTTCTACTTTTCTTATTAATGATTAACTTGTTGAATTTTTTTACCTATGTCACCAACAGTGACTGCAGGTCTAGGAGCCATTCCTCTCCGTCCTTCTGTCCATCTGTCACGCTTAGTTTGTGTTATTTTGGGTAATTTTTTGCTATAGGGTACCTTGTTTGTGTAATTTGTAACTCTGACTGTATTTCATCCAAACTTTGCACAGAAATTATATACACATCGAAGATGTGCACTTCCTATTTTGGGGAAATTGACAATTTTTTTCTTAGACATTTAGAATAATGAACTTAGCCATTTTTGGTCATCTTTTGCAATAGGGAACTAATTTGTGTTAAATACGACGGGAAATGTATATCATTAAGATTATTGAAATATTACACAGTGTTTATATAAAAATTGAAGATATGCAACCCAATATGAGCAAATCCATTAGGTTTTTTCTCACCCACTTTCAGTACAGTAAACCTGGTCAAATTTGCAACTATTTTTTATCTGAAGGTGACGCAGGTCCAGACATGTAATTATACCCCTGCTCCAAAGGAGTGGGGGGAGAGTATACTGGTTTACCCCTGTCCGTCCTTCCGTCACAAAATTCTCAGCAAGTATAAGCTGCAGCCAACTCATATTTGGTGTTAAGCATGACCATGATGAGTTGTGACGTGGGATTTAATTTCGTACCTGTGGCACACCCATTTCCTGTTAAATGATGCCGCCTTACATTTTTCTGCTTTGTGTAGTATATAAATTTTTTGTCACAAAATTCTCAGCAACTATAAGTTGCAGCCAGTTCTTATTTGGTGTGAAGCATGACCATGATGAGTTGTAAAGTGGGATTCAATTTCGTACCTGTGGCATACCCACTTCCTGTTTAACGATGCCGCCTTACATTTTTTCACTATATGTACTATTGAAATTTTTTGTCTCAAAATTCACAGCAACTATAAGTGCAGCCAATTCATATTTGGTGTGAAGCATGACCATGATGAGTTGTAACATGGGATTTAATTTTGTACCTGTGGCACACCCACTTCTTGTTTAACGATGCCGCCTTAAATTTTTCCGCTATATGTACTATGGAAATTTTTAGCTGAAAAATTTACAGCAACTATAAAATGCAGCCAATTCATATTTGGTGTGAAGTATGACCTTGATGAGTTGTAACGTTGGACTCAATTTTGTACCTGTGGCACACCAACTTCCTGTTTAACGATGCCGCCTTACATTGATTTGAATTATTTTTGAGGTTTCCTATGGCATAACATGGACTTTCTGATATACGTGCATAAGCTGTAAGGGTTCACATATGTGCATAAGCTATAAGGGTTCACATATGTGCATCACATCTTATATCCACAACTCCTCTGAAATCACTTGATAGAATTTCTTGAAACTTATACACAGTGTTACCCAAATCATGTAGTTGTGCAGGGTGCATTCCATTACTGCGACATTTTGAAAAAGCTCATTACCGTGACATACTCATTAGAGCGACAAAATGGTCGACATCACCGGAACATTTGATTGTCGACATTACTGCGATAATACCTATTTCGTTAGCCAGACTTACATGTATGTAAGATAAGATGAGATATTGTTGTTGCACCATGCACACCACGGGGAGTTTTGTGCAGGATATATTTTTATATATGGTTTTTATTTAAATATTTAGAATTTGTTAAAAAAAAACTAACTTGATTGTGCTCAAAACGACCACCCAGAATCATTAATTTGTCAAGACCAGTCTTGCACCTGCTTCCACAACCCTTCTCTACACATCTCCACAGTCTAGAATTATGAAATCCTTGTCTTTTCTAAATTATAATGCTTGGATTTCCCCTATTTGTGATAAACCTGTCCGTAGGGTCATCTAAAAAATATGGGATCAAAATTAACGTTTAGCCTTCAATACTGTGGATTCATTTATTTTCGTGGGTACCAATTTTCGTGGCTGTAGAATAATATGAGGTTTCGAGGATACTTAATTTCGTACATGTAATCAAATGTTTTTATATAATATATTTTTTATGTCATGGTAATGTCAATTTAATTTTGGTTCGATATAGAAAATTATATCGTAGTAATGTCGACCGAAAATGAACAGATAATGTTGCGATAATGAGTTATGATTTTTCACAATGTTGAAATTTTTTCTGCCAGCCAGACTTCCAACTTAATTCAATAATTTCATGATGAGCAACATGATATAAGTGAAATGTTTCTTAAATAGGAATGATACATGCTTGATCGTTTTATCTTTCACAAGAAAATATGTCACATTCCATTGTCATATTACACTACCTCATGAAGATTTTTATCCTTACAAAATGTAGTGAATGCAACATAGAAAATTGATTTTTTATTTTATTTCTGGTCCTTTGAAGACAGCTCTCTAATTCCTCTGGTTATTATCATTCCTCAACTTTGTAAAGTCCTCTTGTCTTATTGTTTGGATTTATATCAGAAGGATATTGTTATCCCCCCTGCCCCCTAGCGATTGCGGGGGTATATAGTGATCATTGTGTCCATCCGTGTGTCCATCCGTCCGTCATCAGCTTTTATCGCATTTCCTCCTAAACTACTGAATGGATTTCAACAAAACTTTCAGAAACTCTTAAGTACTAAATGGCATTATGCATCTATTTTGTTTTTTGATTATTTCATTTTTTTCCCAAATTTTGCTAATTTTTGGGCTTTGTCATTTAAGGCCATATAATTGGGAAATTATAATAAATTAAAATTTATGGTTTCCATTTGATAACTTGAGTTTGACTCAACAAAATCATATAAATTTTTATATGTTGTTAGGAAAGGCAGGTCAAGTTTAATGTTAATGGATTTCACTTTTGACGTTCTTGAGTTATGCCCCTTTATAAAGTACTAAATAGTAAAATTTACAGTTTGCCTTTGATAACTTGAGTTTGCCTCCCCCCAAATCATACGAGATTTTTATATGTTGTTAGGAAACACTAAAGGCAGGTCAAGTTAGATTTTGACGGAAGGCCATGTGAGCTTTTGTCTTTGCTAGGCATCCGTCGTCCGTCTGTCGTTGTTAGCTTTTCACATTCAAATCTTATCTTCTGAAACCACTGGGCCAATTTGAACCAAACTTGGCCTGAATGGTCCTTGGATGGTCCCCTTTCAGAATTATATCTGATAACCCTGCCCGCCAACCAAGATGGCCGCCGTTACTAAAAATAGAAAATTCGGCCAAAAATCAATTAAAAATCTTCTCCTCTCTCCTCTGAAAGTACTTGGTCAGTTGGGACTAAACTTTGGTGGAATAGTCCTTGGGTGGTCCTCTTTCAGAATTATATCCGATTACCCTGCTACCAACCAAGATGACAGTTGTTACTATAAGTAGAAAATTCGGAAAAAATCAATTAAAAAATCTTCTCCTCTCAAACTACTCGGCCGACCAAACTTTGGTGGAATGGTTCTTGGGTAGTCCCCTTCCAGAATTATATCCACGATCCTGGCTACCAACCAAAATGGTCACCGTTACTGAAATTAGAAAATTTGGAAAAACAATGAAAAATCTTCCCCTCTGAAACTACTTTGCCAACTGGGATTAAGCTAAAATGGTTAAATGGCCTTTAGGTGGCCCCTTTTCAGAATTATCCGATGACCCCAGCCGCCAACCAATATTTCTGCCATTACTTAAAATAGAAAATTGCAAAAAAAATTAATTAAAAATTTCCTCATCTGAAACTACCTGACCAATTTGGACCAAACTTTGATGAAATAGTTGTTAGGTGGTCTCCTATCAGAATTATATCCAATGACCCCGCACACTTTACCAAGATGATCGTCATTGCTAAAAAAAAGAAAATTTGGCAAAAAAATAAATTAAAAATCCTCTCCTCTCAAACTACTTGGCCAGTTGGGACCAAACTTTGATGGAATGTCCTCAGGTGGTCCCCTTTTAGAATTATATCTTATGACCCCGCCTGCCAACAAAGATGGCTGCTGTTACTAAAAATAGAAAATTTGACAAAAAATCAATTAAAAATTTCCTCATCTGATACTACTTTGCCAATTAGGACCAAACTTTTGTAGAATAGTCCTTAGATGGTTCCCTTTCAGAATTGTAGCCGATGACCCCGCCTGCCTGAACCAAGATGGCCGCTGTTACTGAAAATAGAAAAATTGGCAAAAAATCAATTAAAAATCGTCTGAAACTACTTGGCCAATTGGGACCAAACTTTTTTAATGGTCCTTGGGTGGTCCCCTTTCAGAATTATATCCGACAATCCCAGTCACCAACCAAGATGGCTATCATTACTAAAAATATTTAATTCTGCAAAAATCAATTAAAAATCTTCTCGGAAACTGAATGGCCAATTTGAATCGAAGTTTGCAGAAATGGTCCCTAGATGGTCTGCTTTCAAAATTATATTCTGAAGACCCCGCCTGCCAAACAAGATGGCTACTGTTACTATAAATAGAACTTGATGCAAACATAGGCTTGTGACCTATCATAAGACTCGAAATGGCATGTGCTGTTGAGGCATGATATCATTTGTTCATTTAAGCATCCTAGTAGCGATATTTCCTCCAAAGTGGCTGCAGTTACTGAAAACAGATCTAAATGCAAACATAGGTGTTGTGACCTATCATAAGACTCGAAATGGAACATGCTATTGAGGCATGATGTCATTTGTTCATTTAAGTAATCCAGAAGCAATATTTTCCCCAAAGTGGCTGCCATTATTGAAAATAGGACTTTAGGCTGGTGACATATCATATAGACTCAAAATGGCAAGTGCCATTGTGCCATGGCATGATTTGTTCATTTAAGCATTCTCTTTACTCAAAATGGCTGTCTTTACTAAAAATTGATCTTAATGCAAACATGGAGTCGTGAAGACTTGAAATTACAAACACAGTTGAGGCATGCTGTATTTTTCGCTCACCTGGCCCAATATAGAAATTTGGCCAAATGGGTCAAAGTTTTTTATTAAATCCAAAATTGGCTCAAATTGGAACAGTAAATGCGTTATTAAGAGGTATTGAAAATAAAAATATTCTTCAACGGTCTTAATAAAGCCTAGGTGAGCGATACAGGCTCTTGTGAGCCTCAAGTTTCATGAGCTTTCAGTTGTATGCCAACAGATCTGATGTCTCTCTTATGGTTTCTGAGATAAAAAGGGTCAAAATGGGCCAGTGCCCTAAATTGTAACTTTTTTATTTCTAGTCAGATTTTATGATGGGGATTTTATAAAGGGGATTTTAATTGATGAATTGTTTTTCAAAGTTTTTGTCTTAATGAGTACAAATAGCAATAAGCAATGAATTTTAGCTTTTGATAGCCTTTTTTGTGAGAAAAAGGGTCATAGGGTCCAAAAATGATACATGTACAGGATATATAGATTTGTTAGTTTTTATGTTATTTTGATGGGATTTTTTTCATTGGATTTCTCATTTCAACAGCAACAGATTTTATGTTACTGTTATGGTTTCTGAGATATAAGGGGTTTAAAGTGGCCAATGTCAAAAATCATAAAGATGTCAAAGGGATTGACATAAATTTGTCTAGCCTATTAATAGGTCCAGCAAATTACTATGTCCAGCATATTATTGTGTCAGACACAGTTACTGTGTCTACACTTCCTGTAAATATACTTTTGTTCAAATTTCCCTTGTCAACTTGTTGCTGTGGTATCATGCTGCGCTTGGCATAACCCTTTATTGCCTTTACCCTGAAACGGCAAAAGATACGGGAATGGCTAGGTAGTGGTGCAAAATGCTGACCTCTTATTTGAGTCATCTGGTAGGAGTTATCTTATATTAAATATCTGGTGTTTGAAGTATAACTTAGAAATATACTTCATAGAGGCATGGGGTTTTTCATATTGGAATGCTAGGCATGTGTCCTTTGTTGCAATTTGGGTGATGCATGTTTCTACATGTTATAATTTGCATAATCATGTTCTAAATTTTAACCTTTCTTTGAGATTTTTGCTATTTCGCTTTTTTTCCCTAAAATGTATGTAATACCTGATGCAGTCAATGGTATTATATCAGGACTGTTCCATTAAAACATATATAGTACCCAGGGAAGGCATTTTGAATTCTGGGTGACAACCCATTGAAGTAAAAGATTTTTGATGTCTTGACTTATGACTTGAAGCTCTGAAATACCCACCCACAGTATCAATTTAATAGTGCCTTCCCTGGGTGCCAAATATGTTTTTCTGGGACTGCCCTCATCACATTCTACATTTTTACTTTTCTTTAAAATGGTGATATTTCTACATGTATAATGATTTTAATAATGTGTATGTGATAACTATTCACATGTTCTTGAAATAATGCATTCAGTAGTATTCCATTTCCAGAATGATGTCTGGTACAATTACAGGCTGTATCTACATAGTGGAATTTGTTATTATGGTGTGGAGACATACAGGGATGATGTCTGGTCCTATTTCAGTCTGTATCTACATGGCATAATTTGTTATTGTGATCTTGGGACATACAGGAATTATTTCTGGCCCTATTACAGGCTGTTTCTACATGTTATAATTTGTTATTATGGTCTTTGGACATACAAGAATTGTATCTTGTCCTATTACAGGCTGTATCTAGATGGTATAATTTGTTATTAGGGTCTATGGACATATAACAGTGATCTCAGTCCTATTGCAGGCTGTATCTACATGGTATAGATTGTTATTGTGGTCTTCGGACATACAATAATGATGTCTGGTCCTATTATAATCTGTTTCTACATGGTATAATTTGTTATTGTGGTCTTGGGACATACAATATTGGTGTCTGGTCCTATTACAGTCTGTGTCTATATGGTATAACTTGCTGTTGTGGTCTAGAGAGATACAACAATGATGGCTGGTCTTGTTGCAGTCTTCATCTACATCGTACAATTTGTTATTGTGGTGTGGGGATATATAAAAATGATGTCTAGTCCAATTACAGGCTGTGTCTACGTGACATAATCTGTTATTGTGGTCTTGGAACATCCAATAATGATGTCTGGTCCTATTACAGGCTGTGTCTAGTTTGTCATTGTGGTCTTGGGACATACAACAATGATTCTTGGTCCTATTACAGGCAATATATACATGGTATAATATGTTGTTGTGGTCTTAGGACATACAGGAATAATGTTTTTCTTATTACAGGCTGCATCTACATGTTATAATTTGTTATTGTGGTCTTGGGACATAAAATAATTATGTCTGGTCCTATTACAGCCTTTGTCGACTTGGTATAATTTGTTATTTTGGTCTGGAGACACACAATAATGATGTCTTGTCCTATTACAGGTTCCATCTACATGGTATAATTTGTTATAGTGGTCTTGGGAGATACAGCAATGATGGCTGGTCTTCTTCCAGGTTCTATCTACAAGGTATAATTTGTTATTGTGGTGTGGGGACATATAATAATGATGTCTGGTACAATTACAGGCTATGTCTACATGGTATAATTTGTTATTTTGGTCTGCAGACACACAATAATGATCTCTTGTCCTATAAGTGGCTGTATCTACATGGTATAATTTGTTATTGTGGTCTTGGGACATAAAATAATGATGTCTGGTCCTATTACAGGCTGTATCTACATGGTATAATTTGTTATCGTTGTATTGGGGTATACAATGATGATGTCTGGTAATATTACAATCTCTGTCTACATGGTGTAATTTGTCATAGTTGTCTGGAAACATACAATAATGATGTCTGGTCCTATTACAGGCTATGTCTACATGGTATAATTTGTTATTTTGGTCTGGAATCATACAATAATGATGTCCGGTCCTATTACGGGCTGTATCTACATGGTATAATTTGTTACTGTGGTCTTGGGATGTACAATAATGACTTCTCGCCTATTACAGGCTGTATGTTCTTGGTATAATATGTTATTATCGTCTTGGGACATTCAGGAATGATATCTGGTACAATTACAGGCTGCATCTACAGGGTATAATTTGTTATTGTGGTGTGGAGACATCTACATGGTATAATTTGTTATTGTGGTCTTGGGACATACAGGAATGATTTCTGGTCTATCACAGGCTGTTTCTACATGGTATAATTTGTTATTGTGGTCTTTGGCCATACAGGAATGTATCATAATAATAAATGATACCATGTGGATGTAGACTGTAACAGCACCAGACGTCACAGTTAGGTGTTCAGAGACCATAATAACGTATTATACCATATAGATACAAACTGTATTAGGACCAGACATTAATGTTACATGTCCCTGCACAACCATAACAAATTATATCGTTAAGATACAGACTGAAACAGGACCAGACAGCACTGTTAGATGTTCTTACAGCATAAGAACAAATTATACTATGTAAATAGGGACTGTAACAAAACCAGACATCAGTGTTAGATGTTCTTAGACCACAATAACAAATTATACCATATAGATACAGACTGTAACAGGATTAGACATCATTGTTAGATGTTCATACACAATAATAGCAAATTATACCATTTAGATACAGACTGAAACAGGACGAGACATCATTGTTAGATGTTCCTACACCATAACAACAAATTATACCATATAGATACAGACTGTAACGGGACCAGACGTCAGAGTTGGATGTCTCTAGACCACAATAACAAATTATACGATGTTGATACTGACTGTAACAGGACCTGACATCACTGTTAGATGTTCCTAGACCATAAAAACAAATTATACCATGTAGATACAGACTGTTACAGGACCAAACATCACTTTTAGATGTTCATACACCGTAACAACAAATTATACCATGTAGATACAGTCTGAAACAATACCAGACATCACTGTTAGACGTTCCTACACCATAATAACAAATTATACCATGGAGATACTGACTGTAACAAGACCAAACATCAGACTTAGATGTTCTCGCACCATAATAACAAATTTTTCCATGTAGATACACACTGTTACAGGACCAGACATCACTGTTAGATTTTCCTACACCATAATAAAAAATTATACCATGGAGATGCAGACTGTAACAGGATTATACATCATTGTCCGATGTTTCAACTCCACAATAACAAATTATACAACTTAGATACAGACTGAAACAGGACCAGACATCACTGTCAGATGTACGTACACCATAAGAACAAATTATACCTTGTAGATACAGACTGCAACGGGAGCAGACATCAGTCTTGCATGTCTCTAGACCACAGTAGCACATTATACCATGTAGATACTGACTGTAACAGGACCAGTAATCAGACTTAGATGTTCCTACACCATAATAACAAATTATACCATGTAGATACACACTGTTACAGGACCAGACATCACAGTTAGATCTTCCTACACCATAATAACAAATTATAACATGTAGATATAGACTGTAACAGAACCAGACATCGCTGATAGATGTCCTTAGACCATAATTACAAATTATACCATGTACATATAGACCGGAGGAGAAGCAGCAATCGCTTTTAGATGTTCCTAGTCCGAAAACAACAAATTATGCCATGTATCGGGTACATACTGACTGTAATAGGACCTGACATCACTGTTGTTTGTCCCTACACCATAGCAACAAATTATACCATGTAGATACACACTGCTACAGGACCAGACATCACTCTTAGATTTTCCTAGACCAAAATAATAAATTATACCATTTATTCAAAGCCTGTATAGGACCAGACATCACTGTTAGATGTTTCTAGACCATAATGACAAAGTATGCCATATAGATACAGACTGTACTAGGACAAGAAATCACTGTATGATTATCATAGATGATAATAAAAATTATACAATGTTGAAACAGACTGTTATAGGACCAGACAACACTGTTAGATGTACCTAGACCATAATAACAAATATATACCATGACAAATGCTACCATGTAGATACAGACTGTACTAGGAGCTGACATCAGTTTTAGATTTTCCTAGACCATAATAATAAATTATACCATGTAGATACAGATTGTAATGGGACCAGACATCAGTGTTATATGTTCTTAGAACATAATAACAAATTATACCATGTAGGTACAGACTGTAACAGGACCAGACATCACTGTTTTATGTTATTAGACCACAATAAGAAATCATACCATGTAAATACGGACTGTAATAGGAGCAGACATCACTATAGCATGTTCCTACACCATAATAACAAATTATACCATGGAGATACAGACTGGAACAGGACCAGACATCATCAATGAGAAATTATAACATGTAAATACGGACTGTAAGAGGGCCACACAGTATTATCAGATGTTCCTAGACCATAAAAACGTATTGAAAACAGGACCAGAAATCACTGTTAGATGTTTCTACACCATAATAACAAATTATACTATGTAAAGACGGACTCTAATGGGACCAGACATCACTATTAGATGTTCAAACACCATAATAACATATTATACCATGTAGATACAGACTGCAATCAGACAAGACATCACCGTTGGATGTTCCTAGATACAATAACAAATTATACCATTCAGATTCAGACAGTAACAGAACCAGGCATCACTACTAGTTGTTCCTACACCATAATAAGAAATTATACCATGTAGATACAGACTGTAACAGAACCAGACATCGCTGGTACAGTACCGGCCTGTCGAAAGTTAAACAAAAGCTGTCGAGAAGCTAGCAAATTGATAGCTCATTTTAAACACTCGGTAGCAACTTTGACAGCCCGGCTATCAAAAGGCTGGCGAGCGTTGACAGCTTTTCGCTAGCGAAAAACAATTTTACCAGCTACGGTTGACAGTTTCCGTTGAACACTTGACAGCTGGTCGTTGAACAAACGTCACTCCAAACCTTTGGTTCTAAGTCAACGTAGTTTTAAGAAAAAAAGAACAATAAATTATGGCAAATATCAACAGTTCATGCTACAATCGACGTAATAAATGACTTTTGTAAC
>JAOXYI010703782.1:0-14604 GCA_028566495.1 Lithophaga antillarum
TTAATTTGTTCTCGTCCTGAATATAGCTGAAATATTGCTCGCTGGACGTTAAACAACAATCAATCAATCAATCAATGTACCCATTTTTTCATGGTTTGAAAGAAAGCCTTGGTTTGAGGGTTCTTAAATTTGTTGACTCCATGGTCAAGCTGTTTCTGTAACCAATGGGGAGCATCTCAGAGTTGGAGAAATAATTTGTGATGTACTTTCCCCAGTTGAAACCAGAATAAGCTATATGGTTCTGTCAAAAATTTACGGTTCGTAAGGGTTTTAATTTCGTAGATTAAATGAAAAATGATACCCTACGAATAATAATGGTTTTACAGCATAAGCTCTTCAGTGACCATAGCACCTTTCCGTTACATTATAAAAGTGTATAAAGGAACTTTTTTAACAAATACTTAATTAGTGTATGTATGAAATAAAGGATGATTGAACTCATAAAGATGTAGATTTTTTGGAAAATTTGACCTGTGTTCAAAGCTTTTCATATTACTTAGGAACACGGCATCGGAAATATTTTGACGATAAGTTACTGCTTTTTCTGTCGAACCACTTTTACTTTTTGTTCCTTAAATAGCCATTTGTCTGGTTTTTTTGTATAAATCGCATGATTTATTAAGCAATTAACGAGGCAAATCTGAAAATATCTAACGTTAGAAACGTTGCTGTTATAATCGACAGCCTTTCAAGTCGTATAAGGTTCTTTGGCCTTTAGTGGTAATAAATTTGACATTTCATAACACGTGGCAACATCACAAAACTCAGTGTGTATTAGAAAGTTTTAATGCGACACAGGAAACATAACAATTTAATTAACCTTTAATTTATCAATGGAAAATATTGATTTTAGAATTTGGTTATCCTGTGATAAAGGACTATGTTAAGGAAATACAGAAACTGACATGGTACAATACAAACAATTGTTTTAATGATACATGAAAGATCGATTTAATTGGTCAATTATATTTACAGGAAAAAGCCCAGACATTAAACGAAATAGGAAAAAGAATGATTAGTTTGTTTCAACCATATTTTCAATTAAAAATATCATTATACTAGACGAAAAGTAGTAAATATGGTTAATATTGATTTCTTCTTCCTTTTCATATGACTTACATAAAAAAATCTAATTAAATGACTGAACATAAAAAATAAATTTATTTGTTATTTTCAACATTAAGTATTTATAGACGGCAAGTATCTAAGATTATTCAACGTGGTGGTGAGAAATGTTTTAGCTTGAAATTATTGAGTGTGTTGTGTGTGAATTGGCAATGTGCAGTTATAGGTAAATATGTATGTTTAATTCTTTGTAAGGTTGTCTTGACACTGTATGAATTGTGCTTTTTTTATCACTTGTTTCCTTCGAAATTTGGCATTTTTGCTCTGTCACAAAGTTTTGTGCTTGTAAGTTTTAAATTTAATTGCATAAAAAGAAAGACGCATGTTGCCATACAACGAAGACATCATTTTTTATCACCTTCCGTGCATTTCTTTGTATGGACGAAAACTGCCGAAAATGTACCTGTATTGAAAACACAAACAAAGACGTAACTACACGGAAAACAACTCGTCTTAAATGATTAAAGCATTTTCACATGCAATTTCTGTTCTATATTTAAACTTTAAATTCGCTTTTTATGATATTAATCTTAGTAAATCGCAATTTGTTTTCACAACAGTTGTTATCGTACATCGTAAGTAGCCATTCTTTTGTATACCATTTAAGTATAATATATTTTTATAATCATGTGAAAAAACTGCTGTTGTTATCGTCAGAAATGTATATGTTGTGAAGCAAGTTTTTTGCCCAGCGCACATTGTTGTTCACCCCGTGCCAAAAATCCGCGAATTCGGTTAAGTGGACGAAAACTACCTCCGGACGAAAACTGCCGACGTTGCTCTATCTGCTTGGCTATCAACCCATGACTTCGAGATCCAGCGATTTTTTGCACATAATACGAAACCAATTATCCACAGTTCTGCTCAACACACTGTACCTTGCTTTCATTGTTTGGAAATGTGCGTCTCTGACATTTTTCATGGAGAGCGATACATCGAATTGTGTTATTTACAGTTCCTATTTTCCGACTTTTGCAGTCACAAACCAGTACCACCCACACACAGTTTTATCAAAAATACGAAAATATAAGTTGGGGGTATAAATTTCTCAGCTGTTGATCACTGAACATTGTGTACCAATCTACAGACCAAAACAATAATACATGTATTTTTCCCTTTTTCTGTGTTTTTATCTTGTGTTGACCTATCTGTATTAAATTGCATCTGTTTTAAAGAAGTTATATGACCAGAATTTTACTATAAAATGCAGCGTTTTCTTTCCCACAAGCACTTTTTTCATACAAAAACACAAATTATTTTTAATCCGTTTTGCTGTTTTATGATCACTTTGTGGTGCTGATAAAACTTTTTTTACCGTTTATCACCTTATGGAAACGATTGAATGATATACGCCATATTCTCAGGACAAAGTTTCCATTTATTAACAGTCCTGGAAATTAGATTTGAATACTCCGTTCCATATAGTTAATCCGTCGATAAATATTCTGGACGTGTGTCAATTACTCTTTACGACAAAAATGTCCGTTTAATGTTTCTGGGAAACACAATTGTACAATCTAACTCAATAAGTATTCTCTTCTTTACATCGGTGGACGTTGGTGATTTAGAACCATATAACGATTTATTAGTGTGAATTGTTGCTCAAAACGGTTAACATTTAGAGAAAGCAATGGAAATCATCAACCCGAAAATAATAAAAGAGACATCACGTGACTCAGTAATTCCTATTATGGTCTCAATATCACAGTAAATCCATAGTGCATTTTCATATTACACCCTGAAATATTAAAAAAATATTTAAAAAAATCTTCTCTTTAATAGAACGGCCATACATCAGGGAAGAGACAATTTATGCTACATTTATAAAAATGCAGAAAAGGTGGGGATAGCCACGAAAATAAGAAATTTAACGGGATCGAACTTTACGTACATATTTTTCCTACTTTCATTTTCAAATCACATGCGATCGCACCACTTCCAATCCCAAAAGATTCTTCCACTTGAGACACTTGACCATCACAAACGATTTATATTCTTCAGTTCTCATAGCTTTCTGTTTCATACCTGTTCACACATAAATGCCACGTATTACAGAAAGAATTAACTATTTTATGATGGCAGACATCTTTTGGATTGTACCTGAAGACTGATACCTAATGTGATGCTGGTACATTCTGCAACTCCTCTAGATAATTTCCTCTGATAAGGTATCTTACGGTATTTTTTTACCAGATATTCGAGGTGATAGGGAAAAGAACATTCGAAACTTAAGTATGCCGACATTTTAGTCATCTTTGTTCCATGTCCAGTTTTGAGTTTTATAAAAATGCAAAATTAAAGAAACTTTGCTGTAAACGATACTTTTCAGCTTTGAAAGAGAGTTTTGCATTAAAAATTATATCTAGACATTAAGCTAAAGTACCGGAGAGTTTGAAGTTCTATTTTTCATGTTTTTGTTTATTTTAATTTTGAATGTTAATTTTATTTTAATTTTTATTTGTATCTTTGCAAATTATACGTAATTTCCCCCTTTTTCTGAAACTGGTGTAGATTCTGTAAACTGACTTTTTTTTTAAAATCTACATGTAACATTTATTCTCTTGCAAGCTATAAGACGTACTTAAATCTTTGTAGGTTACGAGTTTGGCTTATCATTGAACACCTTAATATGACTTTAGGACGAAAAAAGACAGTCAGAGAGCCGATTCCTTAAAATTTCTGTCGTTGAACAGGATGAATTTTGTCAGTTTACATCGTCATCCACTCTTACTTATTGGTATGGGTATTGTAAAAGGTGGAAGTTTTACATCCTTTTATGGCAATATTTCCTCCTCCCTTTTGATGATTCAACAATGAAAATACTTAGGGTTTTACAATGTATTTGCTAGATGAAATACTGCTTCTATTACGTCTTGTCTTGATAATAAAACTATCTATCCCGTATGTTTATTAACACAAAAAGAATCCCCGCCATTGCTTTTAATTGAGCTTTGCTTTGGGCTAGACTTAATTTGAAGTTTATGTAGATGTAGGATTAAATGCGCAGATTTAATTCCTTTAGTTTGCATATGTTGCACCATCTGATGATATACTGACAACACTGTCTGAAACAAGTCAATATATTAAGCCAAAAAGAAATAATTTTCCAGTCTAAGTACTATTTATTTTTAGCCATTGTCGTTCTGGACAACACTATCATGCAAATCTTGTAATGAAACGTTCTAAACAGTCAAATTCTAGTTTCAGCATATGATGGAAATTAATGATCACTGTCAGAAAGATAGACATTTCACTCCGTGCATTAACTTTTTCCTACTTGTTCTTATTTCTCTTGAGACACGTAATGAACAACTGATATGTTTCTCTGATTGATCTTTGGGTTTTCTGATCTTCTTCATAAAAGAGTTCTATCAAGGGAATTATGGGATAATTTAAACGGAATATTTTGTTCATCAAAGAAATCACGTAGCTGCAGTAAGCATTTATTTCAAGAATGAAAATACTGTAATTGTCGCCTGGTGTGATAGGTAAAACGGTTTGAATTATGCGGTTAATGGTCTTCATTTCGAACATCCTGTATTTTTTTGCTCAAGATTTCTTTTTTTAATACATTATGTTAATCCATTTCTATCGATCGATTTTGGTTCAATATTTGGCATTTATTCAGTTTAATATTAAAATCTGAGTCGTAACTTGTCCTTCCTGAGTTTTAATATTCTTTAAAATTTTTTGCTCCATTTCACTTAAAATTCCTAGTGACATGCACTCCGCAGATATATACACATATCTGAAAAGTACTACACACCAAAATTTCTTTATCATTTTAAGCAATGTTGTCAGCTAACTTTGACCTGGAGTCGAGTTAACGGGAGTCAAAGTTACTACTATGAAAAAAGGTGGATGGATGGATGGATGCTTGACGTCCAGCCGATAATCTTTCTACCATATTCAGGACAAGAACAATGTAGTATGATACGGATATATGAATCCTACTTTGTACTGGAACAACACGCTGAGTTGGATTTTTATAGCGCTAACTCACTGAAGTAACAGTCCGTAGGAAGATATGTCACCCTACTCGGACACATTATTCTGACTCCGAGCCAACTCAGTCTTTGCTCTTGCTCCTTAATGCTGTGTGCTTAACGGAGAAGCAGCAAATACCAATGTTAATGTCTTTGGTTTGACCTGACCGTGAATTGAACCCTAGACCTTCCGCACTCGAGGCGAGCACGCTAACCATTACACCACCGAGGCGGTCTATAAAAAAAGGATGCTAATAGACAACAGCAGTGTAATAAAATTTAATGTGCATTACGTGCAAAACGAATTTGTCCTTAGGCCGAGACATTTTAGGAATAGAAACGATGAATTATTCGAGAAGTAAAGGTATGACTATACGAAATCAAAAAGAGTTTGAAAAGGAGGACCATGCGAAAAGAACAAAAACAAAAGCTGAAGCCAACATCTGACAAATGATTACTAAATAGCTGAAAGATAAGGTTGCACAGATTGTACTCATTGGGAAGCCACCTGTTTATTTTCAAACCTGCAAAACTGAATGAATATAATAATATATTTTCAACAAAGGTAATAAAATTTATTTTTTTTACGAAATTCAATGCAATTAAAAAATAGTAGGGTTTTTTTGGTACACAAAAATAGATACTAAATTGTATTCTTTGGTTATAATTCATGTTTATTGGAGGATCTTACAGCTTGATTTTTTAGACTGCAGAGATTCTAAGATTCAAGAATAAGCAGTAGAGAAACAAAAGATTTGGAAATTGGTGCAATAAACTAGTGAGACTAGTTTTGACTACTGCAACAAATATTTGGAGTTTGTTTAGATCATATCTGATTAACGATACTTCTGGAGCAAATTAATTACACTACTTCTTAAGAATGAAGAACCTTATAAAAAGGTTTTGCGAAAACCTTGAATACCCCGCTGTATAAGTTTATGTTAAAGAAGATAACATTTCTCTGGCTTTGTTAAGATTAATAGAAGATTTTGTTTCTAGTTTGCAGTGTGTTTGTTTTTAGAATCAAAGTATCATATTCCGCCTTACAACAGAGGAATGAGAATCAAAGAGACTATTTCTTCCTATTTTATTGCATAGACAAACACTTGATAATGCCACAATTATTTTTTTCAAGTAAAAAAGGAAGATAAGATAACGTATTTAAACAATTCCATATGTCGCTTTCCTAGAATTAGCAAGAAACCAAATATGTAAAAATGTTTAACAAACATAATGACGATGTTTAGGACGTACTGATTGAAGTAATTAATCTACAGGCCTAATACGTCTTCATTATAATGTCCAATTTCTATGACAGCTCTTCAAAAATTGCGACAGCATATTGTCTTTGATTTATTTGGTAGATAATAGGATTTTGAAAATGACAATACGCAATTAGACGCATAATTGGAAAGAGACATGCTATATCTGTAAATCAAAGGACCAAAAAGAGGCTACCTTCTATATCCTTCCCTTCAAATCGCGTTCGAAATATGATGTTGGAAAGATAGATGAATTTGATCATGTAAAATTGCTACCAAGAGAGATTTGTTCACCATGAATCAATTTACTGTCTCCATTAAATGATGAAAAATTGGAACTTTTAATCCATAAAAGAGAAACATCATAGGAATTGATTGAAAATTAATATTTTTATATACCAACGAGTCTGATGCAGATAGTCACTATGGCTGATTTTATTAATGATGCCTTATTTTCTGAAAACCTTTAATCGCATTAGACTATTCTTTGTTTTATAATTTATTATCGGTTCTCACGATCGGCTTTTATGTAGTTGTAAAATGTTCCCTTTGCCATGTCGCAGCCTTTCACAAAAAGGAACTTCCATTCCTTGGAGAGTGAACGAAAGATATTGTCAAGTTAATCTGTATTATTGCTAATGTTTTGGCTTTGTACGAATCAAAAGCGAAACGTTTATCTATTGTAACGTCTCCCTAGACGCATATAAGTTCACAGGATAAAAAAAGCTTGAAATTTGTTCTTTAGTGCCCGAAACTAACAACTGCAAAATTCTATATACTAACGAACATGGAAAAGACGAAAAGTTACACTGCCATGAAAAGGATTCAAGATTCTATTACAATAAAAAGACTTAAAGTTCTGTTAACATGAAAATAATGAAAAGTTCTCCTACCATGAAAACAATTCAAAGTTCTACTACCAGGACAACTCATCTATTATGCTATTGTTTGTGCTTGGCAACAACAAGTAAAAATTGACATATTTTTATTATTAAAGCTTGCACGAAATATTTTAGTCAGATAAAAAGTCTTTCATTAAAATTTATCTGGTTATAAGCAACTTGATATGCTTTGAACGGAAACACTTCCAAATGCATTTTCTTCTTTAGAAGAAGAATTAATGAAAGATAATACTCTTCTTTGATTTTTCCTAAGAATCTTGCTTACAAAAACTTGGTTGCGAAGACATGCATGTTAGTCTATATTTTACTTTAGGTTGAAGAATGAAGGGATGTATTTTTGTTCATTAGACAACCGATAGAGTGAAGGGTAATTTTTGAAATTCCGAGCGTATAAGGGCGAAGGTTTTAACACCTACTCTTAGATTTCAAGGCTGTTAAATGAACAGAAATACTACCCGAAGTCTATATTCAACTTCTAAACAGGCAAAATTCTATTTACAAAATATATTAATACTTCATTTTTAAATGGCCTTTTTTCCCTTCAGTGGATTGTATTGTAATCAGGCAACTCTAACAAGCATTTAATTACTTGACTGACTTGGGGTTGAAAATGTTATTTTGCAAAATAATTTGACTTACCAGAGATTTTAAGTAAAGAGTCGGATATACCTTAAAGCAGGTCAGGCATAAAATGCTGTAGATGTTATGGTAACCTTAGCTAGTATTCCAATAGATAGGAGTACATTTTTGGTTTGGATTAGTGGTCATTTTTGTTGGTAAGTGTACAGTGCACATTTATTATCGTGTGTTCTTTCTTCCAAGAGTTGTGATGGGCTAAGGGCTTATTTCACTACAGAAATGCGTTAATTCTATCAGTAATAGTCAAGATGGCTCGTCTTCCTACTGTTTCAATTATGTTTTGTCATTGGTGCATTAAATTGTAATGTACTGTTATCAACAGTTGAGTTTTAATTCGAGGAATGAAATGGAAACTCATTTTTTCGAAAGTATTCAGAATTACTACAACTTCTGATGTTTTTAAATTATAGCCTGTATTTAATTTTATGAATTTTTTATAAGTTAATTCTGCTGCTTTTCTCGTTTGTTTAGTTGCTTTCGACTGTTTATTGTTTTACTGGCAGTACAATTATTACATTTCTGCTCTACCGATGAATATAAACGTATGATACAATTTCAGTGCGCACAACACGTGTTTCTGCAATAACCTTCATCAGGTACGCTAGAGACCAAAAATATTGGAAAGCCAAATAGATTAAACGTTTGGGAGCATCAAAAAGGACGAAAAAAGAACAGCCAAAACCGTCCAAGGTCAACTTTTGAGGGAGTTGTAACCTTAGTTTTGGTACAATTTCATAATTTTTAAACTGAAAATTTGCAGTAAAATTGTTTCATTTAAATCATGCCAGTGCCCAAGCACTACATGTAGCTACTGAACGGATGATACCCTCGGGAATTGACAGTCCGCTAGCAGTGGTATCGACCCAGTGGTAGTAATAATAACGTATGATACCATTTTCAGTGAAATTTGATTAACTTTGTTATAAATATCTAGCGTTTCAAAATAGCATTTTTAATAATAATACAACGAAGATTGTCAAGAAGTCTTGGAAAGATCGAAAATTAATCTACCAGAGACACAGACGCTTTACCGGTTCCTTACATTTCATTTTTTTAAAAGATGAATCACGTTTTAAGATTAACAGATGACATCTGACTGAAAAACATTAAAAATGTTCAGACAGTAATACCGAAAATATTTTGAGAGTAAAAGCTTTTATTTGAGGTCATAATAAGAAAGATAGGATGGTGGGTTTACTGAAACAAAATGGACTTGAAGTTAAATATTTAAAACGTATCTGACATCATGTCAGCTATGTAGAAATCCATAATGGATACTACGGCGAATATGTGATACCAAATCATGACCAGAGAATACTAGACTGGTTCTGTCCTTTACCTGTTACTGTGTTACAGACATTTTGTCTTCATTGCATCTCGAACGTCTCGGATCTTTTCTCAATATAAGAGATCCGAGACCTTTCGGATGACGGTATTGTTCAACGTAACTAACCCGTATGTGTTGGAATTTCACAAAGATGGCTTCTCTCAACCTGTCGTTATATTTACCATATGTGCACTAGGATATAACGTCAGAGGACCAGTCTATAAAAGTGACGTGTTTATAAAGTACCTAGTATTATCCCTTAGTTGAATGGGTATAAAGCATTGAAAGTTAGGGTGCTTAAACGTACTGCAGGAGCAATTGGCATGATGTTAAAAAAAAGAAAGTCATTTTTTAAAATAAGATGTCTAAAAAGTTTTAATTTTGCTCAAGAAGAAGGAAAATGTTTTGTGAAATATATGGCGTTTTTTCTATATCTCACTTGATTGCATACTACTTATAGCAAGGAGTTTCGCACAACTGCAGGCTATAAAACCGCTTTAAAATTACGTTTAGATATTGTTTTCCTCATTATGGAAGACATTACAGTGACAATTATGCATGCTACATGTGAATAATGACAACTATATATGCTACATGTGAATAATAGATGTTGGCGGACATTAGTGTAACTACTAGACGAAGAACAACATGCTTGCAGACATGACTATGACTAACAGATGAAGAGCAGCATGCTTGCAGACATTACCGCGACTACTAGATGAAGTACAGCATGTTTGCAGAAATTACTGCGATTATTAGATGAAGAAAAGTATGCTGACAGACATTATGTCACTACTAGACGACGAACAGCATACTTGCAAACATTACTGTGACCAACAGATGAAAAACAGCATGTTTGTGGACATTAGTTTAACTACCAAATGAAAACCAGCATGCGTGCAGACAATACTGCGACTAATAGATGAAGAACAGCACGCTGGCAGGCAGTATTGTGTGACTGCTAGATGAAGATCAGGATGCTTGCAGACATTATGTCCTACTAGATGAAGAAAAGCATACTTGCAGACATTACTGCGACTGCTAGATGAAAAACAGCATGCTGGCAGACATTCTGTCACTACTAGACGAAGAATAGCATGCTTGCAGCAATTACTGTGACTAATAGATAAAAAAACAGTATGTTTGCGGACATTAGTGTAACTGCTAGATGAAGAACCGCATGCTTGCAGACAGTACTGTGACTAACAGACGAAAAATAGTATGCACGCAGACATTACTGTGACTAATAGATGAAAAACAGCATGTTTGCGGACATTAGTGTAACTGCTAGATGAAGAACCGCATGCTTGCAGACATTACTATGACTAACAGATGAATACCAGCCTGCTTGTAGATAAAAATGCCAATACTAGATGAAGAACAGCATGCTTGTGGACATAACCGTTACTACTACTTGAAGACTAGCATGCTTGCAGTCATTACTGTGACTACCAGAATACATCATGTTTGTGTTTTTCTTGTGAAGACGGTTGTACGATTTTTAAGGTCACTGGTGCTGGAACTGAAAGATTCTACTGGTCCTAGCTCTTGCAGGGTACTTCCTGATTTTAATTGGAAACAGTAACAGCTATAAACATCTACCGGAATGTAACTTTTGGGGTTTGACGTAATGGATACTACAGACTGTAGACCATATTTCTCACTTTTAATGATGATGATCTTGTTTTGACTACAATATGAAGAACATCTTTACCTTTTTTGTTTAAAAAATCAATTGCTTAAGAAATAATATTTTTTTCATTATTTTTATTGTAAACAAATGCAGTAGTCAAAATTTCTAACAAATTCGAGCAGGTAAACGATAGTACCGTGATACAAAATCGAAGTATTATTTAAAATAAATCAACGGCAGATTTAATGCAGGAATTTGTCTTTCAATAAGAAGATTTATCTAATCTGATACATGGCGTGCAGCAAGTCGAACAGGAAAAAATACTTGAAATTTACATCCGATGATTGTGTGCAAACAAGGTGTTAAATTCAATTAAAACGGCCTTGAATGTCAACGGAATTAATTTGCAGTTTTTATTTTGTTACACTCTGTATACATTCTGAAAAGTAGTGAATAACGGATTTCCACGCATTTCTGTAAATATATGGCAACGGGAGGAATATCGATATGCACGAATATGTCAGAAATCTCCTGCAGTCACATTGTTTTCAATACAGAGCAAACGCATTACCTTAATGTTAGTGCAGGGTGGCATCAAATGTACATATAGTCATCTATAAATGCAAGGTTAATTGATAAAAAGTATTTCACTGTGCATAATTCTCATTATTTTATGTTGTAAATGAGTCTCCAGTTTTAATATAAAATTATAGCAAACGTGAAAAGTAAACGTGTGTTTATTTTCGTATTGAAGTTAGTTTAACAGAATTCTGATTTATTACAAAATTTACTTTTTTTAACCTTTGTTCCTAGGATTAGAAAGTTTGCTGATGTCGATGACACTTGAAAGCTCCGAATTTAGAGCAAAACACTGTGAAAAAAAACTACTCTTGTCCTTGAAATTGAGTTTCGCTGTTCTTATGCATTCATGTACATTGAGCTATAAACCATATACAGCGAATAACTTCTTTTTAATTTTATTCTTTAATATTATATCTTCGATTATTTTGAAAGCAGAATTTATGTACTTTTAAAATATAGCTTGATTTTCATTCCATTCAATGTTTATAAGTATTTATATATTATATCTTGCAGGACTGGTATGATTATCGGTGTTCCTAAAATCAATCGGCTGTGGAGGCCAATTGTCATGAACCTGAATATATTACATTATCTTTTTTTTTATTATTATTTAACATATATTGCGTCTTATTATGATTTACCTTCAGCAAAGCATAAAAAGTAATTTAAAAAAAAATTAGTATGTTAAATAAAACGCGAAAAGTGACAGTAAAAAGTAAACGTACGTTTGCTCTAAACTTCACATAAAACCTATTCGCTAGTTCTCTAAATGGACGCAAATATCATCATTTAGAAAAAAGGTTTTTTCTTATATTTTTAAACAAAAGTTTTTCTTAACGTTCTAGCATAATATCTGTGTACCTCTAATTATTAAAAAAAATAACATAACAGTTCTTGTAATTGGGAAACGTGTATCTGCACCTATATTTTGTTTTACCTTGTCCTAAAATTAACATTCGATGCAAGCAATAGTTTCAAAGGCAAAACGGACAGAATACAATTACTAAGTACATGCACATGTATCTGGAAAGCTATTTAAAGATACAAATTCACAAAAACTGTCACAGTCTTGTCAAAAACTCTACTCTGACTGTCTGAGCTTTATTACGTATGCAACATAAAACCAATTTAAGGCTGTTATGACCGATTGTGTTATTGACCCCAACACGTTCAGCCATCAAGGTTGTTACTTAATACTGTACCTTATTATTAAGCGCAATTCAACAAAGAAATTTTACGAAATAATTTGCATATCTATATTGGAACTCTGACTTATAACCATGGTATTAATTAAAGGTTGAAAATTTAGAATATGGAAATTTGTAAGACATAAATCTATGACTTTCTTGTGATAGAAGACAGAAAGTGCCGCTCGGGATTTGAAAATCCTATTTAATTTCTTAATGCAAATGAATATCTTCATAAATCACTGTTTATTCCATTGATTTCAAGATTTGATATTTTTTGTCAATTCTGGTTGAAACAACGTTACTTAGTTAATCAACATTAAAGTTCTCAGCTGTCATCCTTTTAAGCCATTTGTAAATATATTACTACTTTTAATCATTTGAAAGCAGAACACCGATTAAAGTACGAAGAATATTAAGATAAATGTACCAAACCGAGCTGTAAGGCAATTGACCTATTCAAGAATTCAACTTCCGTTCTCGTAAATGATGCTGCGCAAGCTCAGCGTCCTCTAAAATGACGTCATGTCCAATTGAAAACGCGTAGAACAACGACATTCCCGTAATGCCATTACATTTCTGAATAAGCCCATTCAAACTGTGCTAGTGAAATTTCTCTGGAATGAAGAAATATGCGTTTAGCTTGGCAATATAAGACAAATATTTTTAGTTGCATAGATCTATATAAAATATTCTCCTTATGACATGACGGTAGAACGTTTTTTTTTTACATTCAGTTCTCGGCACCGGAGGAATCTGAATTTAGACTATACATGCATTAAAGGTGGAGATTAGCGCTTTAATTTTGCTAGCCTCGAATTGTCTAACTGACTTAAGATAAAATCTTAGGAGACAGGAATTTAACAGCTGCAGATAGATCTCTAACTGAATAATCTTTGTATACTTCCACAAACAATCTATTTAATAGATCAGAATACTAAGCATTAAAACTACACTGTACGCTTTTTACTATTAAGTTTAAGTGCTTTTCTCGTATATATATATAAACTTTGATTCCCATATGAAATTAAGGTGCAGCTAAAGCCTACATGTTTCTCGGCTTGTCGTAGAAGCCTGTCTAACAGAGGTGATCCATTAATCTTAGTTTGCGTCCATTTTTGTGCAGGGCAGGGCCCTAACGGCTAAAAGACTTGGCTTGGCCTTTACTTTGTCTAGACAGTTGCATCAATTAATTGACACCGTCTGATCTATGGGGCATACATGTAAACCATTTAGCTAATCCTATTTTAACAGTTTGCTTACCGTTAATGAAATGGTATTAAAAGATATCGTCTCGGTGAAATCGGCGAAGAAATAAGTTGACTCACTGATCATTCGTGTAATTAATATTTGGTAGTGTGAATCCTTGTCGCTATGAATATATACTGAACAAAAACAAGGAACGCATATTGACTTTAATTTATATTTTGCCAAAAAAATTTTAGGTATAGACTTTTAACAAATACAATGTCATTTTAAGCATTCATTTTCAAACCGAATCCAGAAAGTCTGAACGCTGACTCTTGTATTGGAAAGATTTTATGCCTTTATCTTCACCACAGTGGGTCAATTTCCAGACTGCACAATTTTCAGCATTAAAATTGCAGCAAAAACGTGAATTTTAAAATTCACCATTACAATTTAGAAGAAAGTCGCACAGTTTTGAAAGAAGCAATGTTTATGGTGTAAAAATAACGTTGAAAGAACGATTTTCAAGTTTTGGGGTAAAAACTTCGTTTTTTGAAATCTCAAAATTTGAAAATCTTGAAAAAAAAATTTGCATAAAATCAATGTTTATGTCTAGAAAGCAGTATTTTCAATTCTAGGCCGATTTGACAACTTCTAAAATTTTTACGATGGTTTGAATATTTTATACATGAAAAATGCACTGCATTATGCGTTTCTTTTTTTGTTCAGTACATCTTTGTTTAATTATAATTTCTTGCTGGATATCTGAAGAG
>JAOXYI010703889.1:0-14600 GCA_028566495.1 Lithophaga antillarum
TTTGATTTAAGTATCAATGTCATAAAATACTGTGAGAATCGCTCAAGGGGAAACAAGCATAAAAATCATTATTTACAGATGCCGAAAGTGACTGACGACCGATTATACAACCAAAACGTTTTTAAATAAAATATAATTATATTACCGTTAATAATAAGTTATTTACAGATGACTCGAAGTGAAATTGCAGTCCCTTCATAATTAATAAGAAGCTTAAATAACATCAAATAACTCAAATATTCTGTTAAATCGAGATTAAATCAACAGTCTATTCGACTTCAATAACGAGGTTCAACTGTATGTAGTAATTTCAATATGATAAACCAGATAGACAGATACGGACGGACAGACAGAGATAGATCGACAGACAGACAAAAAGCAGACAGATAGTCAAAGTAATGAATTCTAGAAAACGGTAAAAGTTCTGCAAACCAGTCGAATATGGTGCATGATATGCCCGTCAAAGATCACAATCGAATTACATAGCAATTGTTAACCGATCGAAAAATTTAAAAGAATCCAGTAAATGAAACTAGCACTACTACGCATGGACAGATGGATAAACGCACAGACAAACAATCGTATACCATAATACTGACCTGTAAAAACTGTAAATGAATCCGATAAACTAAACTTTGTTGTATAGCAAAGCATTTAATGGGTAAAGGGCAACAACTCCGAAAGAAAAAGTGAAAATTGGACCATTATCTAGTCTACTGTAAGAAGCTGTAAAAAATTAAAAGAATCCGAGACTAAAGTTATCGTACAAATAACAATTGTTAACAGATGGGTAATGAGAAATAATAACCCTGAAATGAAGATTGAAAATCATCAAAAATGAAAGGGATCTTACTGAAGTCTACTGTAACAATCTGTAAAGTTTAAAAGAAACTCAGCGTACTGTGCGACATAGGAATTGCTATCAGACAGACGGACGAAAATCGGTATACATATTATAAATTCGTTCGTCAGAGACAGGCGTATAAAAGCGAAAAATATACAGTTCTTTACTCCGAATTCACCTAACCGTATTATATAAATTTCAATACTAGTTTAAACACTAAGATCCATTCAAAACCTCGCCATGTTTTATTTCCCTTGTGGAAACCAGGTTCTGGATTTATTTGTCTTCAGTTGTGACGGACAGTTTTGTTCTTTTCTGTTGTGTTTTGCTGACAGCACATGTATTTTTTCTTTTCATTTTAAAGAAGAGGATTTTTTTTTGTGTGTTCTAATCAATCATATTCAAGGGACAAGGGACATGTTTTATGAAATACAATGTTTGAGATAACTAAACAAGATTTGCCGGAACGACACCATACCCCCGACTGCACAGTGATCAATGATTATTCGCAAAATTATTGACAGATTTTATAGTATGTTAACATGTTAATACAATCAAAATGTTCACTGTAATTACCTTATTTCAGTATAAGTTTCTATATCTTTTTAAGTACTCCAACTTCTGACCAATATGAGATGTCGAAATCCTATGATTACAATAAAAGTATCGAGACCAAATTTTCTTTTTAAAAATTAGGTCACAGACAGGTCATGATCACTTATTTCTGCACGAGTTCAAAGCACTCCTAATTACTGACGACACGAGATGTCATGACACTATATTATATGTTTACGATAAGTGTCGTGACCTAGTTTTTAACAAAAATAGGTCACATTCACGTCAAAATGACTGTAATTTTCCTCGAATTAACACTGTTTACAATTGTGAGCGTTAGCATGTGACTGTCAGAACTATGTTAGAAAAAAAACCTGTTAAACGCTTTCATGAATTGTTAACATTTTCAAGTGTATAACTAGCTTGTGATGACCTAATTTCAATAAACAATAATTCTTCAACAGTGTTAATAATTATGAGTGTTATTATATATGTATATCATTGCCCTATGCCTTGATTCCTTTTTTTTTGGACTAATTTTGAAGATTTCAGTGGGTATAACTGGGTTACAGCGATCTAAATCTGGTCGATTTTAGCACGATTCGACAAGCCTTATGATATATCACAACCGTACGTCTGAAAAAAATGTTGGTGAATTCCAGCTGCCAATTTTTCAGGAGACATAACTCCAAGATGGTATAAAATGAAGATCTCTATATACTATGGTTTCCAAGAAAACGTTTATTTTTATTTAAATTTAGATTTTCATATTTCAGTGGGAGTCATTCCAGAACGCCTATACATATGTAAGTATTGGACCCAACCACACATGCCGTACATCAACTCTCTGGAAACTTCCATCATAAATCTGGAACTGTTATTCCTTAATTGTATTTACAAAAGACATAATCGCAAACATTTCCTACCGTCATTTGTGGGAATTTGTCATCAATTTTCGGAATTTTAAGGGTATAACGCCAGATTCCTTTGACCTCTGGATCCGATGTCATCGACCACTTAGAAACTTACATACAGATTTTAGACTTCGTCTGCTTATAGTTAGTGAGTATGGGCATCGATGGCCGAGTGGTCTAGGTAGTTAGTCATATCTACTATTGATAACCGGTGTTTCAATACTTAGACTGATAGTCAATACTGGGTTGTGAATTCGAGCATTGTTCATGACAAGGTGTGCTCGACTCCAACCTTAATTGACAAGGATTGCCACTTTTTCTGCCGAAGTTCAGGGATTCTCACTGGGTACTTCGGCGTAAAACCCCATCCAATCAACCACTCAATATAGTTACTAAGTAGTATTTTATTGGCTATCCCTCATTTTTAACACAGGACAATAACTCTATTAAAGAGAAGTGGAAAAGCTGAATTTTTTGTGTGTGGTTCATGGCTACCGATAATTTGGTACGGAGTTATTCTGCCGAATCACCATGGGCGTACTGACCACCGGTGACTGTATGCCCCATTTCGTTTAAAGTCGGGGGATGAAAACAGTTTGGAATACACAAATACGACCTTCATGATAGTAAATAGAAATTTTATCTGAGAATACTGTAAAATAAAATTGCAAGTTTATATATTTAATCGCATTTGTGTTCGTTGCCAAACAGTTTTACCACAGACATATGAAACCATAATTATATGTCCTGGTAATGTGGACTACTTGTAATGTTTATTTTTATGAATCTTTAACAGATTAAAAACCAAATTTTACAACAAATGGGATATTGGTTCTGACACCGTGATATAGGGCTACAATATATAATAAAAGTCCGAATTGGTTTTAAAAAAGGTTTTAATATCATTCTTTGAATTGAGAGCAATGTATAAAATGCGGACAAACTCTGGAAAAAATAATGTCAAGTATATGTGTAAGCACTTCACAAAACGTTTCATATTGAAAATAAAAGGGAATGGGACATTGGTTTGAGCAAAAGTAAATAATACTACGTACGTGTAGGAGAGCAGATTTACATTTCTATATATTAGCAATGTTTCATTCCTTCTGCATCAAAAAGCGTCATTGCTATCTCGGTCAAGGACAGAAAAATGCTTACTCAAATTATTTTGTCTTTCTTAAGCAAATCCTTATTTATTCTGATAAATTTTCCCCGAGTTTGGTGTACGTGGTTTGGACTATAAATAATAGAAAATCTGTACAATAAATATATACGTGGTAGCGCGAAAAATGTTACGCATTACACTGAGACAAATTTTTCACGTCATGAGCCAGATTTGTTGTAATTCGTATTTGCAAACAAACAAAAATAATTTACTAAATAAAACTCAACACCTGTATACGGGAACAGCTCGCCAAACAGTTTGCAGCAAAGCGCCATTTATTAAATACAAAACTGTTCATTAAAAGCTGTCTGTATCTGGCCGCTGCAGATTACACACATGTAATAACCATTACACCTCTATACATTTTCTTATTCTGAAACTGGTTACGTACTTTATTGTTGTGAACAACAACACAAGAACAATAGCTTGTGATCAAAGGGTGTGACGACGGAAGTTTCTGGAAACCCATGTCGCCACACCCTGTAACTACAGCCTGTATTGTTCTTACAACAATGCGATATCTGTATCTAAGCACGAGCCAGTTTTGGAGAAAAATGCATTGAAAATCTGAAAAAAAAATCTTGTTAATACATGTAGACTAATAAAACAAAAACTTCATTTTTTAAGATTTGAAATAATCAGTAAAGAATGAAGCAAGTAAGCATTATGAACAAATATATCATGTTTGGGAGGGGTATTTGCGAAAAATACAAGTCTAGAGACGGTACAATTTCCCCGGGCCGCGAGGCGAGGGAAATTTAGTCTCAAACTGGTATTTTTCGCAAATATCCCTTTCCAAACACAATATATCTGTTTAATTACACCGAATATCAGGTAAGAAGGACCAGGGTGTGCATTTGTGCTTGTTTTCACACAATTTTCCTTGTCATGTTACCGAACCTGTCATTTTATCATTTTAATATTCGGAACACTTCCGCTAGTAAATCTGTACGTTAAAGACCCCTTGTTACAGCTCTTTTTTGAGCGGTCTGTATGTGGCCGGTTACAAGGCAAACTGTCTGTCTGACCCTACCCAACATATCCCTTTTTTATCCAGTGGCAATCAAAATCTACCTTCCTTGTCCCGGTCCATTCCCCTATTTTTATACCTCCGACTAGTAAGGCGGTGTATATAGGAATCCTCTTGTCCGTCCGTCCGTTCGTCCGTCACACTTTTTTTTGTCTGTCCGACACATTTTGATCTTTTCCTTTGAAACTGCAAATATACTAGATCAATGGCAACCAAACTTTAGTAGAATAATTATTGGGTGATTTTCTTTCAGTATTATGGTTTGAATTTTTCAAAATGGTTTCTGTTGCCAAAAGATTTTAAAAATGCAAAAATGTTGATTTTTTGTTAACTGCTGAACCAATCATCTAGAAACTTCAGAATAATATTTCTAAGGATGCCTAGATGTGCATGAAGACGTTTGTTTCCATTCGACCAGTTCAAGATGGCTGTTGTTGCCATGGAAATTAAAAAAAAATGTAAGTTTTTGGAAATTTTGAGTTTTCTTCTCCAAACCTTACAACAATTGATAAGAATGTTATTTAGGGGTTGTAAAAAGTATTAAGGTTTTGAAGTTGTCAAAATGGCTGCCGTTACTATGGTATCAAGGAACATAAATTTGCTGATTTTACAACAACTATTGACTGGTTATTATGAAAATATTCCAAATGTCATGAAACTTCACAGGACTGTCAAGTAGGAGACGTGGAGTACGATGTTGGGGCACTTAACGTAACGTCATTTACGTCTTTGAACCCACGTTTTTAATTTGAACTATTCTGAGATAATATTTAATAGCAGAATTTAACCGAAAAATGAGGCATTTATGAGCCGTAAAATTAACATATTGTGTTCTTAGTAACACGGACTAGTTAAAAAAAAAGACAGTATTTAATACGGTCCAAGGTTGTTTTGCTGACAATATTTTGAAAAAAAAGAGGACAGAGAAGACATTTTGTGGTTGTAGTCAACCTTTTAAGGGAGTATAATAGAATTCATCTAGTCAAAAGGACAATTTCAGATCCCCACACCTGCTATATCAATCCATTAAATTTTAGGTGTATCTGGCTTGCATTTTTATGTGATTTGTGTGATAAGAATATAATTAGACTCATTTATGGATCAGTTATTTCCGGAGATTTCCCACACGTTTCTTCGAATTAACGTCACTTATTTCATAATACTGCGAAATACGACGTTGTAACAAATATGTTGGACACAGAAGAATGCGAACCATTTCAAGATGTGACAATCTTCCAAGTTCTTTTGAGTATAAAAAACTGGCCAAAAACGTATATAAAAATGATAAAGTTTTTCTTTAAAACTGTGCTCCATCCTTTTCGCAGGCACATGAACACAGCACGCGTCATCAAGAAATTAAAAATTGCCGTCAGTAACAAAATTGTTGGACAAGCGAAAATAGTTGCCGTTCTCACATTTGTCAAAATTCATGACATAAATTTATTGCAGGTCGTATTTGGAGAAAATGTATTTGTAATATGTTAATTTTTTTGTTCAAGTTACAAAATCAGCACGCAATGACTTGTTGAATTCTGGAGAGCTTGGATTTTGTTTATACTTTACAGATATTTACAGACTAATGCGACGTATTACGTCACTGAAGTTTCGCTTGTGACGTCATTTAATGTGAAACTTACCATGACGTCACATACTGCAGGTGACACGGGTTAATCATGTAAACTTTCACACATGTATCCTTAAAGGTCAAAAAGTTGCAGGTGAATATATTTTGGTAGTGCACAAAGCATGTTACAATTTACAGCGTAAAAATGGTGCTAATCACAGAATAAACAAATGCTTCCTGTCTGCAGTTTGTAAGTAGCAACCTAAAATATCAAATATTAAATGCAAACGTACAATCTCTAACATCATTTCCTTCATATCTTTTTATTTGTTTTCTTTGTAAAATTATAGCGAAATTAACAAATATACAGATAAATTAAAAAGCGCCGCAACAGCGTGCGCTTCCTCAGGATGTCTATAGATGCAAAAACGGTTGGAAGTTCTTACAATTGTCTGCAGTTTCCATGGTAACCAAAAGATCAGAGTGAAAAAAAACAGATGTACTGATTTCACTACACCAATCTTTGGGATAGAATAGTTCTTGGGAAGTTGCCTTTCAAAGTTTTAGCCCGAATTTTCCAAAATGGCTGCTGTTGCCATGGAGACCAAAAGAATTAAAAAACACAAAAATACTAATTTCTTGTAAATGTACCAAACTAATCTGCATGAAACATCAGAGAAATATTCCTAAAGATGTCTAGATATGTATTAAGGCTTTTGTTTGGATATAACCAATTCACGATAGCTGTTGTTGCGCAAAAAAAAACCCGAAAACTCAAAAGATGCTTGGAGGCGAGGGTATCTTCCTGTGATCAAAAGATCACCTAATTCTAGTTATTATCTTTATATTGATTTGTTGTTTGTTAATTTGTTCTCGTCCTAAATATTTTTGAAATATTACCCGCTGGACGTTAAACAAACAATCAATCCATCAATTAGCTAGTAAAATTGACGATTCATGTCTGCTTAAGTTAATAGGTCAACTATGAAAAAAGTTCCGGGAAGGAGCTCTCAAGCGTAAAAATTGCAAATCCTTTTTGACAAATACTACAACTGCCCACCAAGCGTGACTAATATCCCCCCCAACATGTACTTAATGTTTCCAACCATTGAATACATTATAGCCCGTTTTAACTTTGATCTTTAAGATACGACCTTGGTTCAAAGTAATGACAAATGCTGGAGTCAAGTTCAGTAATTGTGTGAAGTTTGATTCAAATACAAGCAGGCATTACAAACTGTGACCCGTTCATGATTTTCATATATCTACTTGCTGTGGCCTTGACCTTGGGTCAAGGTCATAACATACTCTTCCGCTATGAGCAACAATTGTGTGAAGTTTGATTCAATTCCAACATGGCATTCTTGGCATTCTGAAGTTACAGCCTGCCATTTATCTAATTGTTGTGACCTTTACCTTATAGATATGACCTAGGGTAAGGTCATAACATACCCTTGGGCCATGGGCAACAATTGTGTGAAGTTGATGCAAATCCAACACGGCATTACAGAGTTATAGTCCAGAAATACCTACTTCTCACTGTATAACTAATACACCTGCAATGTAAAATAGAAAATTAGTATATGATAAAGAATGAACGTAGGTATTTATGTCCATTGAACAGTCGGGAAATCGAAGAGTAGTTTTGAAACCCTGAGCCCCTACGGGCGGAGGGTTTTAAAACACATGTAAAACATACCACTTCAATTTCAAGGCTGTTTAATGAATATAAATACCTACTTGAATTCTTTATCCAACGTACAAACCGTCAAAATTCGTAAAAATGCATAAATACTAAATTTTGAAATGCCTATCTTGGATCAATCCAAACTGAAGCATGAGTATTCATTATAATCTATTGAAATTGTCCATTGTACTGTAATCAGGGGAGCTGTAATTAAGCACCTTGTTATTTATACTTGACTGACTTGGGGATTGCATATATTATTTTGCATTCAGTTTGGTTAATCTTGGGTTTAAGTAGCGAGTCACACTGAGTGAGTGAGGGGAGGTTTTAACGTTTTGACAACGTTATCGGTCTCACACGGAGGGTCGAGTCAGATATCAACTTAGAGCAGGTTAAAATTACTTAAAGCAGGTCAGAGTTACTTAAGGTATCTGTTCTATTGTTATTTTGGAATCATCCAAACTTAAAGCATGAAAAACTGATACAGAGATTTGTAAAAATCGTTAAACACAAAATAAAGATAACAGGCAAACAGACTGTCATGATTAATATGAATTACAAAAAATGTCTAGGGCGGGTGGAACGGCGAAAACTTCCTAAGCATGAAATAAGCAATGAGAACAGACCATTTCAAGATTAGTCCGGCGCCATCTTGAATTTGCCCCAAGGCAAAACGTCATAGTCAGAGTTTACTGTAACGTCAAAGTTGCCAAGCGCGTTCTTTATGGCAATTTTGACGTCACAGTAAACTCTGTCTGGGGACAAACAGAAGATTGCACCGCACTAACCTTGAAAAGGTCTATTGTCCACTAGTGTGACAAATTATACATTTACTCATCAATGTTTATTCACTACGTGTTTAACGTAAACATTAAACAATAATAAAACACGTATTTAACCAAAACATATTATACAGGCAGTCCTAACTTTAATTAAAAAAAAAACGTTTCTCTATTATAAAGCAATAAACTATTCAATTCACTGATATGCATCAACGGCTATCACAATGCTCAAGCATGAAAAACTTCCCACAGCTAGAAGACAAAGATTAACTGAATGAAAGAAATAGGGAAAACAGTTCAGGAGATTAAAAGTCGTCACCAATTTTGCATAGTTTGACTCGTATTTTCTTTGAAAATTTCCTCTTCCTGGTTTCCGTATTGGTCAATAATAACATCAATTATTTGAATGAAGCATTAAACCACGGTTATTGTAAATTTTGACAGTCTGCACTGCATATAGAATAAATATAAGGTTCTTCCATTTCAAATATATAACATAGGATTCTACAATAGACCGAAAATCGGTCTTTTCGCAAACCGTCTTTTGTCAATCTTTTGTCCCAAAGTGCTGAGAGTAAATCACTCCTGCCTTGCTACATTACGAGTAATGAGGCTGAATTCGTACCTTGCCCAAAATAAAAATATGGATCAAGTACGAGTATTCGTGTTCTGGAGATTCTCCGCAATTTTCCGATGACCTGCTTTCTTTATGGGTTTATAGTAGATATTAGTTCTCGAGATTCTCTACAATCTTCAGAATACCTTCTCTATACAGTGTTCGTACGCTATGTAGAGTCTCCTCCAGCTTCCATTTATTTGTCCTAGAATGTATGTCTGTACAGAAATTCTCTACCATTTCCCTGTGGTGTACAGCTTGTTGAGAGATTCTCTGCTATCCCTTGCCGACTTTCCTATGATGTATAGAATCTCTGCAATCATCTGCCGACTTTCCATTATTTTTTGTGTACTTGTTCAAATTGTCTTTATTATGTATCAGCTAGGTGAAGATTAATCTCAAAAAGCCGAAACCTTTACTATATATGCGTGTGTACATCATTATTTCATGATCTCTTGCGAGAAAGAATAGCGATGTTCGGGGTTGTTATATTCGCGTTATAAATATCTTATTCCTTTTTCACAGGAACCAAAATGGCTGCAGAACAATTACAGTATCATCATCAAATGACTTTGCAGGAGATGGCAGAACTGTTAGTAAATATGTCGAAGCCTTATATCCAAGATAAAAGGAAAAATAATCTATGTCAGTGTCTAAATATTTTCCTGTCACATTTTGGAGGTGAAAGGTACATGATTGTTGGAAGTAATCAGGAAGAAACTCGACTGCGAGTACATCAGGATCATGGTGACGACGACAACCTATTGATATCGGAAATCACCATCCCATCTGCATGTCTTGAATATGTGGACTCTTGTCCTTTATTTGTGAACATTAATGGAACTGCTTTGGAAGATAAATTCCCGAAGTTAGAATTAATTGGTGGAAAGTATCTCCCTAGCTCTCTACTCAGTGAGTGTAGACCAGAAGCATTCAAGCAGATAAGACATCTATTTCAATTGTTTACAAAAGGGGGGATAACTGATACTGGTCACACCATGAACATCGACCGCAAAATCAAGCCTGGGACTTCGGTAGATACATACGAGGATGTGGAATTTCTGGAACTGGCAATACAACGACATGAAATAAAAAAAGATCCGAAAGAAATCCTCAAACATTTTGAAGACTGCACAAATCACAAATCAGACCTGCTTAGCGCAATTGGAAAGTGCTTTGATTTTTTACAAGGGTTTAAAGAAAAGACCGGTACGTTTAATATGGGACGAAGGTTTGATGAAGACTATGGTCCTTTCGTAACTGCACTTGCCGGAAATATTAATGAGTTACCAGGTATTCGACCAGTGGCTGATGAAAACATATCTTCCTCCAAAACCAATGCTGTGACACATGTCGAAAAATCTCCAGTTGTGTACGAATACAGTGAATTGTCCAAAAATCCAAATTTATGTGAATTTTCAGTTACTAACGTTATCAACAATAAAACATCCCAAGGCTCTAAATTGACACATGCGACACATGACGAAATTTTATATACTCGGAATTGTCATGACATATTCGAAAATGCAGATCCATATCGGCATAAAACCAAAACTAGGCAGAAAGGCAGAGAATTAAGTAATTATGGTGAAAGTTGCCAGGACGTGTTAGTAAAATACTTTCACAAATCACACAAAGACTTCGTACCAGCGTTCCCTCTATCTGGAAAACCAAAATTTTTTGAGGAGTGGAAAAAGCGAGAGAGATACTGGCCAACAAAAGAAATTGTGGATGATATATACAATAGTCAGGTTTTTGTTGTGGCGAAACCAGCTGTCGTTAGAACCTGTAAATCTAAGGATTTCTGTTTAGCTTATAATATTGCCGAAATTAAAATGGCAAAAGCAATGTCGAAAGTTCAGAGGAAAGTAGTACTTATTTTGAAAGCCTTCCAAAAAAGCGTTCTACGTGATTTTTCAGGAGACTTAACATCATTCCATTGGAAAAATGTTGTCTACTGGGTCTCCGAGAAGTGGGATTGCTCTTCCTTCGTTGATACAGAGGAAACAATTTTATTGTTTTTACAAAATGCTCTAGAATACATGACGAAATGCTTATGCAACCACAAACTTCAGCATTATTTCATTCCAAGTAACCTTCTCGAAGGAATGACTGCCAGTAAGGCGTTACTAATTATTCGCAAATTAACTATAATTCAACAGAATCCAACTGAAGTACTTCGTCAGTTTTTCACCGGACAAATGTTGAAGCAACCGAAGTATGAGGCAATATCGACGAGATCTATAAAAGAATATTTTTCTGCATACTTCGATCCATCCTACAAATTTGAAATGAAACAAATAATATCTGCTATCGAATTTTTCACGGCTATTGCAAAGCAAGACGGAAATATAACTGAAGCCATTGTTGATGTCGCTTTAAACTATTTGCCATTTTTGAAAAAGGAGTTTGAAAGGAATAAACAGTTTGAGGATATCGATAAAATAGGACAGGTGTCTTTGGATGAAGTTTTTAATAGTTTCTACACATATTTGTCGATTCCAAAGACGGAAGAAAATCGCCTAAAAGAAGCAAAAGAACGATTGATACGTGTTGTCTGGTCTATGCATCCACTAAGCAGACGTTCATAAAACGAACTCAACATATTGTCAATCTTCAGTTAACAAATACTTAAAGGGCGAAGTGTGATGTAATATTAAAGAGTTTTGCGACATAATGTGGATTCCGCTTCAAATCCGGATTCTTTTCAACTGTTCAAAAGTAAGATAAAACTTGAAAAAGAACCTTTTATGTAAATTTAAATATTTCTACCATATTTAAAAGGAGAGTATGAATAAAATGAAATCTTCAGAGATTTAGGTAAAAAATCGAAAAAATAGTTGTCTCGAAATGACATTTTATATGAATTATTATACATATATTTGTCGATTCCAAATACTAATTAAGATGTCTCTTTAAAGAAACAAAAGAACTCTCCCATGATCTGTGGTCAAAAGATCCACTTTGGTGAAGGAAGTAGATTTCTGATAGACTGGAAAAAAAGATTTTTTTTCTACCTCTGATGTCGGTAGACATTCGGTAGTTTACTTGAATAAGAGAATTATTTAACTATATACGGCTTTTTTCAAACATTGCATTCAAGTATACATAGATGTGCTTTATTACTTTTTTCGCGACACAAGTTATTTTGTTGTCCCGTTTGATTCATAAAATCCCGAGAAGAACAAATTATTTCATATTCCGTAGCCGTGTATAGACAATCTAGTTAAGTCAAATCGATTTCAGTGTTTTTTTAAAATAGAAAATTATTTCAATATTAGACTCTCAGTAAATATTTCATAAATTATTTTCTCTACGTTGCATAAAGCTTAGAATTAAAATATGGTATTAATTCTGTCTTATTAGTGTTGATATAGCCCTTAATAACGAATAGAGTACAAAAAAATCATGCTACAGATTTTATTTAAGAAAATACAAATATTAAAATGATTTGGACTGTATTTGCATCTCTTATTGTTGATCTGTTTTTATATTTTTATGAACATTTTTCATGGAAAAAGTCCAGTGAGGCAATATCAGGAACAACAATAAATTAATTGAAATCTTCAACAATAACCCGAAAAAAAACTTGTTATACACGGCGTGTCACATCCTAGCTTCTATTGTAATGTTGTAAATAAACTGCACATCTGAAAAGTAACCTTTCTGAACTCAGTCGTACTTTAAAATCATTTAACAGTAAGGGCTGCAGACATGACATTCTTGTCGAATCGATCAAAATGGGTCATCTTCGTATGATCAGAAGACTTTAAATGCACAATAAACTCTCACAAAGATAATGGACAGGTCATTTTATTTGAGCATGACGAAATAAAATCAAACTTTACGGAGCGATGTCTCTAACTTTTTAATGTCCTGTGCGACAGCATATAACAAACATGGTTGCCTTAGCTAGCATGCCAGTAGACGTGAGCACATGTTAACCCTACTGTACTAAATTACGTAATGTCCTTTTTCCTTTCTGTGTTTAAGATAGTGGTCATCATGTTGATAATTGTACTATGTATTTTTTCACATGAGAGAGTCGAGATAGAAAACGTAGGAGGTTGGAGTACCCATAGTTTTAACCCCATCACTATTTAGTGCCTGTACCAAGTCCAGATATCCCTTATCGCTGTTGATTCTTTCAGTTTTTTCTGTTTTTGAGGAAAGTGTGGTGCAGATGGTTGCGATGTACTTCGTTCTTTACCTTTCCTGTTATCTTTTTTAAATACTTTCAAATGTCAAGTGTCAATGGTTATTTATAGAGCTGTTTTAATAGGGTTTCCAATGGCTCAGTTCTAAATTACTGCCTCGGTTAGTAACGCGCATTGTGGTTGATCGCTTAACAAGTAAGAAACGGATGCGTAAAGCAACAATTCGCAGCACTCGTGAAAATTAAAAAATATGATCAAAGATTGGGTATTTTTCTAAAATAGAGCAGGTCACATGGAAAGAGTTTTTAAAATATATATCTGAAGCATTTATACGTGTGCGACAAGTTCAATACGGACTATATAGCTAAATGGAAAAAAGGCAACAAAAATAATATATGTCATACGGTATTCATAAATATATACAGACATATGTCGGTGTTACTATAGGTAATTCCAGGTTAGGTAACTAATGTCAGCCGAAAGTTACCGTCTCGATTAGTAATACGTAATGGATCATGAGTCTTCTCAATTGCAATGAACATATTTTTTTACATTTATTGAACACAAAAATTCTCTTTTACAAAACTGACAAAATATATTTATTAAAGCAATTTTAGCTGTCCGATTAAACTTACGAAAACTGTGTAAAAGTAGAAGGTATATGAATGGGAAAAATAATTCGAACAGAAGAAATCACGTTATTTTTACTATTTTTATACCACACGCTACGTTGTCGCGATGATTATAATGTTTTTGACCCGTCCGTCCGTTCATCATAATTCCTTGTCGCCTTAGTACGGCATAGCGTATTCATTTCTTATCCGATTTTCCTGAAATTTTTACGATGACTTTTTATTACCAAAACTGAGATCAGGTTTATATAACAGCCAATTTCGGAAATGTTTTGGTGGGATAAAATTTCTGTCATTTAGAATACTACACATGTAGGATTTTGAGAAATGGACCTTGTTGCCTAAGTAGCGCATAATTTCTTATCCGATTTGCTGGAAATTTTTATGGTGGCTTTATGTTACAAATACTGAGATCGGATTCATGTAACAGCCAGTTTAGAAAAGTATTTTAGGCATAAAACCTTTTCTTTACTTGAAAACCCAGGATTCCTTGTCGCGTAAGTAGTGAATTCATATTTTATCCAGTTTTCTTGAAGTGCTTATACCCTTCGCTACAAAGTAGGAGCCCCCGAGGGTATCCGGGGTATAGAAATAGGACCCAGGTTCTCCACCTTGCGGGGTACAACCCCTCCTAAACGGAATGTCCGCCGGTTG
>JAOXYI010703999.1:0-14591 GCA_028566495.1 Lithophaga antillarum
TATAACCTGGTCTAGGGCTATGAAAGATGATAAATAGGAGGTGGGTTGAACACTATTTAATCAAACAATAGCTTGGTACAAATGTGGTCAAATAACCTGAAAAGGAAAGATAAACGGAACTTTACAATAAGTTCACGACAATTAATGTTCAGATATAAGAATAATAAAGACGGAGTGTCCAGAGAAATATGGAGACAGTTCCGAGAAAACACACGGAGAAATTATGAACGTACATCACCGAATGTCCCAGTAAAACACGGATAAATAATTAGAACAGACACAAAATGTTACTGTGTAAAGTCAACTCACTGTGGTTAGCCCAAATTGCTCCTAGAGTAATGAATTCGGCTTTCCTCCAATATTCGTGTCCAAATTGCAAATGGCGGAAAGGGAGAGAGGAGAGTCGGGGAAAGAATCTGTGAGCATATTGGAATCTACCACGTCAGCATTAAAATAATTAATGGATAACGAACGATTAACAAAGGTCCGGCGGTAGAAACGATCTGATGTTTACAAGCAACAAAATGGTTATCTATAGAAGTAATAAATTACATGGGATCCAGCACAAAAAAGGTTTATTAATTTTGTAATATTAAACAGTACAGCTAGGGTGCAATAATGTTAAATGAATAAAAAGAACGGATTTTACCATACTAAATCTGATAGAAAGTAAATGCATGATTTTCAATGGCTACATGCGAAATCCGACGATTGCGACATTGAATATTTAGAAAAAAAAGAAGGAAAGGAATATTTTTGTTCAAAGTGACTGTCTGAGTAATTCTTTCATAAACAGTGAGATTAAACTGTTTTGCGATAGATTTCATATCTCTTAATAATAATACATAGCTCGATGTGTTGCTTTCGATTGGATTTTTTTCTTTTATGTAACAATAGATCCATTTTGCGCCAAATAATGTAGCCATAAGAAGTCTCTAACTGACTTCAAGGCTCTAGGTCTTCAAATATATCAATTAAAAACCTGTGTCGGATCTTTAATTCATCAAACAATATTTAGTGACTATAGAAATAGAATTTTCCAGGTAAAATAAATCGTTTAAAGACTCATGATTTTCAATGGAAATAAAATCTACGCGTTTGTAGTTTTGTAAATGTCCTATAGCAACTCTATTATTATGGAATTTTATTATTTTAAGTTAATGTTTGTAATTTGCAACAGACAATGGAACATTTATTTGTCTTTCCACGATCGCTGTGAAATGTTTACATTTTCTTCTTTAGGGACATTTATGAGAAATATTTTCGTATGACTGATTTAAAACCGTTTGATATAACATCACGCTTAACCGTCCATTCCCATCTGAAGTTTTCTTCTAAGGATATAGGATAATCTTGAGTATCAAAGGTCAATAATCTCATGTAGTCTAGAAATCAGTAATCATATTCTAGATTTCATCGTGTTGCTCCCTCAACATAAATTCTACATGCACATGTGTATAATATGAACAAGAAAAAACTCGATTTATATCATTGCTATTACAGTTTATGTGTTTTTCTTTTTCTTTTTTCAAAAAGGGTGTTTTCTATTGCTTTCAGACAAAGTACCATTTATAAACTCATATCGGGTTGAAATGTGTTCTCCTATTCAAAAATATTTCTGCTACTTCGAATGTAAAAAATTCAGAATGACTTGAGAATGCGATTACCATTTTAATTTCTTGTCGGAAATATGGCACGTCATGCTTAGCTTGACACTGGAAGCTTTCTAGCTTGCAGCAGAAAACTGTTTAGGATTAACATTTTTCACGCCAGTTTTTTTGTCTTGATTTAACAACTGATAAGGTAATGAATATATATATATATATTCGTATCATACTTTACTATTTGAAGCAATAATTGGATACAAATTTTGTTAACACTGAGTAATGATTCGTCAAAAGGAATTGTTTGCGACCATACTTTTTAGCAATAACATTTTAATCCCACAAATTGTACACTATTATGCAAATACCATGTATGCTGTCATAGTTACATAAATAATTAAACTATTCCTATCAATAGTCTCGCGCAGACAAATATCATATAGTCAATTATCAAATTACAATTGTTAGAATAACATTTTCGTTTTGAACGATTACTAAAGTCTGGTGTAAAGTTAAAAATATTGAGAAAATGATGGAAGCTATAACTGAACTTCTTAAATCATTTGCTAATTATACATCTTTGCATGGTGTCAACAGGATTCCAGCCAGTAAGCTGATAATTGGGAAAATTCTGTGGACATGCTTTGTACTTGCGGCGTTCTTAATGTGTTTCAGGCAGATATATATACTAAGTGCACAGTACTCAAGGTAGGTACATATATTATTGATGGTAAGCGGGAAAAAAAGGGACAGACATTTTATTTTGATTGCTTTCAGCTAGCATTGTGCGTGGATCGACCTTCCAACTCTACATTTTAATAGCCGATAAACTATAATAGTTACCCAATTTAATATCATCAAAAGTGACAACAGAATATACAAATGTCGCCATCTAAATTCTCAGTAAAGATTGCATTCTACGTTTAGATGAACGAAAATTTAATGATCAACATCATTTGTTAGTTAAGCGTTAACAGTTAGCATGTTGAATCTGTCATAAGATATGGACAGTTGTTTCAATTGATTTAATAAGTAGCAAGAGATATCAAATTTGAAGGGCAAAAACAAAACAAACAAACAAACAATCCGGATAAAACAAGACAGCACCGGTGAATATCCAAAACACAAGAGCTCCGACAACACGAATAACGCTAAAGATAACAGGTGAAATTTAGTTTGGTTAAAATGTCAACCTTATTATACTGTTATATACATGTATATCATTAAAACATTTTGTGTTAAAAGGAAAACAAAACATTTTTCTTCAAATGAGTGACAGGCATATTGGATAACATGAGATGAATACCGAAGTTCATAAGTCACACATCCATAGGACCAGATAAAACTGTTATCAACAAAGGATCAAACACAAACACAAACTTGGAAGTAGAACGGAAACACAACACTAAAAACTAAAGCTAGGGCAATACGAACTCCCAATACGAACTGACATCAGGTGCTCCGGAAGGCATGTGAAACATGTTCTGCTTCACATGTGACGCTTGTCTTATTGCCCAGTGTACAAAGCCGGTAACAAGTCGTAAATCAGGTAAGAAAAACGGATAATGACAACGATACTAGGAACATTTCCGTAATTTTCTGTGATACGGACACTCCATACTGGTCGACCAACTCGTGATGGTGACCATAAAATTTCCGAAGTGATGAAATTAATTTTGGCTTGATTGAGTAGCTTTTGTGACAGTAATAACCCCGTATCTAGAAAGTCGCTGTAGTGGACACATGACCTAGAGTAGCGGATCAACTGTGAAATGTAAACCCCATTGACCGGCGACGCTGGTATAATGGTACTCAGAAAAGGGAAGTTCACAATCAGAAAATTGTAGTTATTACGCTTGTCGCATAGTCTTGATTGTAACCTTTCCCGTTGTCTATCGACAGGTACAAGTCTAAGTAAGCTGCAAACGTAGATCTGTAATGTCCTTAATTTTAAGCTCATTGGGATAGACAAGATGTACGTAGTCGTTAAAACGACAGTTGTTTAATGATAAAGCATTATCTGTATAACGGAAACTGAAATCAAATGACTGGGCTAACTTTTTCTCTTTTTTGTGTAACAGCCCTGGAAAGAAGTCTGTGTCATATGAATATAAAAACAGATCGGCGAGGAGTGTAGCACAGTTAGTTCTCATTGGAATGCCAATTGTCTACTGGAAAACACGTCCACCAAATTTCAAAAGATACTATCTATAAAAAGTCCAGCATCCTACCAATATCCACCTCCGAGTACTTGTTCTTAGAATCAGTGTGTTTCCCTGACAAAATAAGCCTTTTCCCTACCAATCCAGAAATTTTTTGTCCTTTCACCATCTTTTGTGAAAAAACATTGTTGAATTAAATTTTTAGCCGAGTTTTTAGCATATCGTGAGGAATTATGATGAAAGGGTAGAGAATTAAAAAGTTTTAATGCTGTTGCAGAATGAAAGGAATCGAGGTTTCATGCATTCCAATAGATCTTTTGAATTTCTAAGGATCCACAGCTGATTCACGACACTTCTTGAGTAAGCTTTATCACAGTACTTCTGGATGCCTTCTTTAACTGCTGTTAGAATCAAACGAAGAAGTTTGGAAAGAGGCTTTGTAGAACACTTAGTTACACAGCAATATAACGTTGTTTGTAAGGACACTTGTGTAGTGTTGGTATCCATTAGAAAGAAGGCAGATTCACGTCATCATCCTTGAGACAGATGTTAAAAGAGTACAAGACTGGCTTATGGTTTTCAAGGATCTCCTTTGATATTGCAGTTGGTGTATATGTTGGGTTACCAAGTGTATTGTCTATGCCTATTTTCTTAATTAAGCAGTCAAAGTAATTCTGCTTACATATAAAAACGATATTGTTAGAGGCTTTATCAGCTGGAACATATTTGTCTCGAAGGTGGGACAATGTTTTGCAACTAGGGGGTCCTTAAAAATAGAAGTAGCTCTAGTGTTCATTGACCTCTTTAAGCCTCGAATTCGAGCCAGTATCAACGACCTAACAGACTTAACCCATTCTGATAAGGTATCAGCCACTTCTTTTCCTCTTTTCAGTCATTGTTTGGCATAGTGCTCAACTGGATCCATCATCAATTTAAGATTGTACTTTCAGTTGATGGATTGTGATTCACGATATTTTGGACCAAGGATAGCCCACTAAAATAAAATATTTATTTCCGCTGGGACTCGGTTAGAAGTAAGATTAGATTCAACAGATATATATATCTTAATTAATGCAACAAGCGACCGAGAGGGGGACATCGGGTGAAATAAAATAATTTTTAAAATTTCATTTTATAATCAATGTCAGTATTTATATATTGAGCGCCGCTTACCCTCTTCTCACTCACATTTTATCAAATGGTATTTAACTTGAGCTCTAAAATTGGTCAAGTCTGATATGTTTTTATGTACGTTAGAAGAGAATTCCAGTCCTAATGGCATAAAAGAAAACGTAAATGAGTGGGAATGAGATCTGGATCAGACGCCATTTCGGGTAGAAACTCAGCAAGTTTACGTCTGTCGTAATAATTTTTTATTCTGAAACTAAAAACCTTTAAATATCTGTAAACAAAAGTATTACTTCCATTAGAAATCAGAAAGTCTCGTAACTGTCCAGTTTGAGGATAGTACTTATTCCAGTTCCCATTCTTGTCACTTGAATAAACTTTGTACATGATAAGGGGATTTTAAAACTGACAAAACGACAAACGAAATAAAAGGCGCAAAAAAAATAAATTAAAACCTATTGCGATGTGTTGAAAGTCAGCTATTGCTGTATAATTGTATTCATCAATCCGAAAGAGACATTATAACTTTCGTCTTCAAATATATTTTACCACTCATATTCATTCTTCTTTTATATTTTTTTTTAAAAAGGTTATGATTTTATTCCTTTTATTCGCGTTTTGGTGACATTCGAATACATTTGAATTTTAGTGTCATTAACAGTTCTTTTATTACGGATCTTTTTTGTTCTGTTCGTTATTTTTTTATTCGTTCTGAAATTTAGAGTTTCGTATCAATTTCCATATTTGGAACTAAATAACTGGATATTAGTATTTCCAAATATTTTTGCTATAGCACTTCTGGTGAGATTTATATATACGAAAAGTTACCCCCATGTACATGAAAATAAAAGGAATGATATAACAACCGTCTAGAACCCCGACACCAGCTAGGAATACATGAACAATTAAGCAATTGTAGACTTCGCACCACTATGCAATTGCTGGATAACCATTCATCAAAACAATTACGTAATGAAAACTTACATTCCAGCAGGTTAAATAAATAACTGCAGTTAAAGCAGAGAAGAGAAATTAAAGCATTAATATTTCACGTCAATCCATAAATTGATAGTACTAGTGGGTGATTGCTTTGAGAATGGAATGAATAAAAGATTCATTAAATTTTGAACTGTAAAAATCTTTAGAAGCAAGCGTGTCGGCTAATTAGATTGCAGGATTAAAACGTTGTCAATAGTCAACGAAGCTTGAAATACAGGTCATAATTATCTAGTGATAAGCATCGTGCACCCTAAACCAGATATATTTCATGCATATAAACTTACATTACCAATCCAATTGAAACCAACAGAGAAATCAATTTAGTGTAAATTTTAATCACATTTAATCAGTGAGAGTTATTAAATCATAAGTTGTTCAAGATAGCCAACAGGGTAAATTTGGCAAGTGCTACAAAGTAAAAAAATAGTTTATGTTTTGTTCTATTTATCCTGTATATGATACTATCGAACTGGGTGATAATATGCTCCATGTGAATTGGGGTTCGTGGAGGTTGGATGTCATTTAATTGAAAAATATTTTAATGTCTAAAGAACAGTAATAGGCGATGTATTCAAATTTAAGAAAAAATTCATATTTAAATTGCAAAGTTTAAACATTGTAACAGTTTCTTACCCTTAAGAAGATAAATTAAGAAAAAAATCATTTCTTTATCAAAGACCTTTTGCTGAAACTGTTTTTACCAAAAATAACTTGAAGAAAATTCCAGCTTTAACATTTTGAAATGAGTTTATATTTTTATTTGAAGTGACGTTTAAAGAGAGAAGACAGTTTTGTCTCTGCACTGTACGCACCGTGTATTTATTATTTCCTTGGTCTTGTTAATCGACCGCTGTCCATTTAGCTTACAAACCTTGGGGACTATCTTTTGATACTATTAAACTTGGGAGCATGATTATGATTGTTTTTTTCTTTTGCTTTGATTATGATAGGTAGTGTGGATAATTTCTATATTGTCTTAAAATCCTGATACACAGAACAAGTTTTGGAATATCTAATCACTTGCGATACGAAGACCCATTGAGGTAGGGAAGCAGGAATATTGCTGTTCAAAAATGGAAAATTTACAATAGGAATATTAAAATCATCGCATTTATCATACAGTTCGTAAATGCAAATATCCCTCTGTCAGTTTTCTGGTATAAGTTTAAGTGTGAAGCCGATTTGTTCATGTTTGTTGTTGTTTGTGCTTTTTGTATCCTTCATCTCCAGTTGACTAGGATATATAAGATACAAATGGTCACTAAAACTTGGATTATTTGAATGACAAAACATCATTTGTATATATGAAAATGTTCCTTTGATTACTAAGAAAGTTTTTTTTTTTATAAACTAACCTTCATTCGAATAAAGAAATAAGTCGGCAAGCAGAGGAGCACAATTCGTGTCCATTGGTATGCCAATGGTGTGCTAAAAAAACTCGCCTACAGAATTCGACAAATATGTTGTCGATGAGGAAGGTCATCATTTGACAGTTTGATTGTCCCTTTATTATTTTAAAACTCAGAGTAGTTCCTATCAAAATAAGTTTTTTTCTCTACCCGAGATTGTACAGATATCTCCGTGTACCGTTTGCCTTAAAGAAAAACTGATTAACTTGCTGTTTTAGGCAGTCATTCAATTTTGGATGAATAATTGCTGGGTAGAGAAATTAGAAGTCTTCATACTATTGCAGAATTCCAAGATTATGATTTAAAAAAATGACAAAATCGTTAGAGTTTTCAGAATCCACATCTGATTAAAACTATTTGTAGAATAAGATTTCTCACAGTACGTCAGATGACCATCTTCGACCGCTGACAAAATAGAAGTAAGAAGTTTTGAAAGAGGTTTTGTGAAGCACCAGGAACAATTATCTTTATAAGACTTATTATGAGGACGCTCGTGTACGTTTAGCATCCAGTACAAGGAAAGAGATTAAACAGACCCGTTATTATCCAGATGTAGACGTCAGACTGCCAGGTGTGTCATTATAATCTAGTCTATTATCAAACGGTGGTAATAATGGTTTGGCATACAAATACTATATTGTTCGAAGCCTTATCATCTAGAAGGACAACATATTCATCGTATTGAGTAGATAGTTCTTGAATAATACAGTGGCGTCCTTGAAAACTAAAGGACCTTTAGTAATCGTTGACCTTGAATTTTTTAAAATCTAATCTGTATCAGTAATATTAAAGATCTGACCCATGACCCATTTCAGTACTATGAAATTTTGTTCCGAATAATGGTCTGGGGTGGTCGGTGTTTCGGATCTTTTGTTTTTTAACATTGTTAAGTATGTTTAGGCGGGACTATAATTAAATGTAGACATATAGCAGGAACAGTCAGGCAGTTTTGACCTAATATTAAATGAGATCCAACGATGTTTTTTTTCTTTCACAATTGACAATCGTAGATGCAATAGGTTTAGTGTTATAAGAAATCAGTGGACTCATTTGTCTTGGAAATAGGGAAGCATTTGGATTTAACGTGTTATTGAAAGTGTTTTATGGTGAAGAATACTGTTGATACTAATAGATTCAAACATTCTTCTCACAATTGAATTAATTAATGTAACAAATTCTTGTGTAAATTCTGTATCTTGATGGTTAAGCTAAAGTTTTTTTTTCATACATGAGGCCAAAGTTCGTTTCTCCGCAAATATACGGCCAAATTTTGAATTTTATTCTGAAATATTGGAATATTCAACACTTAATTTTTTAAAGTTTATGTTCAACAACAGAAAATGGGCATAAAACTCATACACAACGGGCTTATCCAGCTCCAACCATTGATAGAGCAATAGAGCTGTGATGCAGGTCAATAGTTTTTTTTCAGTACTACCAGAACTTCATCAGCGGTATCTACATCACATTATCTTACAAACAAATTACTTTATATCATGAATATCAAATTTATCTGACCAGCCGCTGCCTATAATGTATTTGGAGGTAACATGTTTTGTCGAATGTTGTTTCAAATTGTTGAGCTTGGTCTCAACACCCTTTTCAGTATGAAAATATTTTTATAACTCTCTGTAGTTTTCTTTTACAGTAATCAAATAACCACAAAAGTATCGATTGTGGACAAGGAACTTGAATTTCCTGCTGTGTCATTTTGTAACTTAAACCCATTGAGCATCTCAGTATTAAACAGAGACAACAGTAAAGTAGGTAAAGGACTGAAGGATGTATTACGAAGGACAAGAAACCTTATCAAAGCTAGTTTTACTGGCCTGAAATCAAAGCAAGATATATCCAGCAAATATGATCCTAACACGGTATGCTATTTAACGTATCTGCTTAGTTTGGTGTTATTTTTCAGTTATATATTTAGAACTTATTTTGTTTTGTGTAGTTTCTCATTTTGCCTTATAAGTGATGTAACTAATAAAAAGAGTGATTTACTGGATTTTTAACGCATGCTGTAATGTGAAAAAAAGTATACAAACGCTATAATTAGCAGACAGCAGAACTATTTACATACACTTTTTAGTATTTTTGTATAGACAGTATATCGTCTATGATTTGTTGTATGTTCAGAGTTATATCTTTAATACTGAAGCTAAAATAATATTGTAGGGGAACGATTGTTTACACTGAACATGGTTGATTCCACATATCTAAATATAAAATAACATAGCGCAAATTTATAATACACGCAACGAAAATATTTTACCGAAATATTTGAATTTTTTCTCTTTTTGCTAGTTTCATCTTGACCTATTTATAGATGCTTTGAGTTGTTAAAGAATTATGTCATTTCCAATCAGGACTTTACCTAAATGTGTCTTGTTTGAAATGGGTAAAATGTGCGAGACCATCCCATAATGTAATTAGCTCTGCCAAGTCTGATAAAACTTATTTTTAAAATAAAATTTAGCTTAAATTGGTATTCAAAGGAAATCTTTTTGCGCCAATAACATTATATATGAATAGAATATTTCCATTTCATGATTTGTCTGTAATACCAGGATAGTAAACTGTAAGATTTCTTTTGATTTTTCATAGTTTCAGATGTTTTTCTAAATAACATGCTGTTTTCTTCATTTGTCGAAATTTGCTTATTTTTTAGAATGTCTCTGATGAAAATGTAACAGCTTCGTTTTCGTTTAAAGGTAACAAATTTTAAATTTTTATATGCTACACTAAATTTTCTTCCGGCATGATACAGTTTAAAGTAACTATATGGTGTTGACATGTGTTTTTGATCGACATATGTATTACACAAATCTCGTACATGTAGTGAGCGTGCGTGAGACTTTGAGTAATTTGCATAGGTTTACAAACATAGAAGTCACGTTGCTTGCACCTGTATGAAAAATTATTGGAAGAATGCGCCAGAAGCAGGTAAGAAGTTAAAAGTTAATTCAGTACGCCATTTTATCTCCATATTGTTAATTCCATACTTTCCTAAGGTTACAACCCTGTAAAAATGTATTTCCCGATCAGTTATCGTTTTGAATGGTCGTCGTCTGCAGAATCTGTCACGTAATGGGGTCATGAAATCACGTGTTCATACTGGTCAATGGTTTGCTCAGAATTTTTATTGAGGGTCTAAAGGAGTGGGTCGTTATGAAGTAACTTAAAACTATGCTGGATTTCACTAATAATTTACTATATTCCATGCAAACTATGTAGCAGAAAATTCTATATTTACAAGTGGGATATTTACATGCAACATGTCTAATAAAATTTTTAATTATATAGAAATAATTTTAAAACAAACAAACATAAATAGTAAAGAAACAAACAATAACAAATTGTTAAAAACCAACACCAAAAGAAACATTCATGACAGATTACAAGAAAAAGAAAACAAATCACAAAAACTGAAACTTCCAAAGAAGCAGCAAGCAAATATTGTCATCACAATTAATCACACTGTGTTTGTCATATTTTGATATTCTCGACTGCTGATATAATTAAGAAAACATATCTTTATCAATGATCATTATACAGATCAATATTTTCATTTTATTTTCTGCTGTCTCTTATGAATTCTCCTCTTCTGTTTTTCAGATCAATCCTAAACCAACTTTTAAGAATTATAGACTTTATTCACCAACAAGTCTGACCAGTGCTTTCAATGCAGTGAGAGAACAAGGAATGGCTGTCCGAAGTGCTGCCCGCCTTTACGATGTACCACTAACAACACTGAGAGACAGAGTAGATTGACGTGTATCCATTGATTTGACAAAATCTGGTCCTGATCCAATACATAACCAGCTAGAAGAAGCAAAGCTTGTAAGTCATCTGAAATATATGTCAAACCTGGGATATGGATATACTAGATCACAAATAATGGCGTTAGGAACAGACTTGGAAGTACACCTTGGAAAGAGAGGTAAAGATGCACCCCTTAGTAGATTTTGTTTCAGCAACTTTATGGGAAGATGGCCAGAGTTGAGTCTTATTAAGCCAAGAAGTCTTGCATCAGTCAGAGCTAAATGTACCTCTCCAGAAAACATTTCAAAGTATTATACTGAACTTGGTAGAATATTGGATAAATATGACCTGAAAGAGAAGCCACATGCTATCTATAATATAGACGAGAAAGGTATCAGTACAGAGCATACTCCACCAAACATAGCAATTGGCAAGGTTGGTGCAGGTCAGGCCATTGCATCGCCAAAAATACAACGATAATCGGGGCTGGAAATGCAATTGGTCAACAAGTACCACCTTTTTATTTGTTTGCTGGAAAGAGGAAGGTTGATCACTTAATAGATGGTGGACTACCTGGTTGGTCAAATGCTGAAGTGTTCGAAGAGTACATGAAGCATCATTTTTCAAAGTATGCAATGCCTAATGATGGAGAATATTTACTGGTACTCTACGATGGGCATGCACATCATGTAACACTGTCTCTCACAGAATGGGCTAGGAGAAAAGAATTATTTTATTCTTGTTACCTCCTCACACATCTCATGTATTACAACCACTTGATATAGGATGTTTTGGACCACTTCAAAGAATATATAACACAGAATGTTCGTCCAGGACAGGTCATATGTCGCCAAAATATATGCAAAATATCTGCAAAAGCTTATTCTCTTGCACTATCACGAGAAAACCTCAGACCTGCCTTCTGGAAAGCTGGTATATATCCTTTCAACAGAGAAGCTGTCACTGATATTCAACTGAAACCATCAGAAATTTTTCAATCGGAAGGTACAGGAGAAGTAACCCAAAGTTCAGCAAAAACTATCTCAGATGAAAACACAGCAGAAAGTCAGATTGATACAGTTGGTAGTCAATAACCACTTCAAAAAGACACTGATAAGCATTGTGATGATTCTACCAGATCAGTTCCAAAGAACAACAAAATTGAGGAATCAGATGTTGAGGCTGAACATACATCATCATTCTTTGAAAGCAGGGTAATTAAACCAACTTCAGATGAAAAGAAACAAAAGCAAAGAAGAAACCTCAATGCAATTATATCAGGGCATGCAATAACCGAGGACAGTGTTCTTGACAAGATTGTGGAATATAAGAAGGAACAAGGAAAGATGGGAAAAAGAATCACCAATCCAGAGGACAAAAAAGGAAAAAATTGAACACTGATAAAAAAAAGAGTAAACTATCTGACAAAAAGAAAGCTAAAATGTCAGACACTATGCAAAATCCAGAACATGATCATATGGAACAACAACCAGGACCGTCGCATGTTTATATATCTGAAAGTGACAGTGAACTGAGTGAAACTGACAGTGATGATGATGATGAGAAATGCTGCGTGTGTAACAAACATTCTCCTCCAGGATTAAGGGAATGTCTTGACATTATTCTGATGAAGTGGGCACAATGTGATAACTGTGGACATTGGAACCATTTAAGGTTTTGCAGTAAAATCAGGGTTATCCGTTTACACTCGGAGTTCTTTTGCCCTTGCTGTGAAAACAAATGAAATAAATGACTTAACTGTTAAATTCTTCTATGTTTACTCAAAGAGTTCTTTTGTCCTTGCTGTGAAGAAAGAACTGAACCGTTAAATTCTCATGTTTTTTCGACTTCATATTTGACTGAAACTAGAACTTTTCAAACTTAATTTTTAGCATAAAATGTAAACTTTTGATATTTTCTAAAGGTCTTTAAGATCTTTTTTCTTAATATGTAAAAATGTTAAAATATATATTCTACAGATTCAAGTTTTTTTTCTCATAAAACATTACTGGCTTGATTCTTATATTTTTTTCAAAGGAACAACATGATACAAATCAATTTTATTTTCTACAATGCAGTAAAATGGAGTGAAAATATATATTAGGAGACTTTGATTGTTATTCTTCATCATTTGAAAACATCACAGCCTTTAAACATCAATTTTGAAAACAAAATGCAAATTTAACACACTTGTATAGAGCCTCAGTCATATATTTGGAACACCTCTAAGGTGATCGAAAACACATGTCAGCCATATTTGCTAACGTAAATGACAAGGTAAGTGAACTGTAAATAAACAAAGCAACCCGTGGATTGCTTATTATTTGTAAACACAGAAAAAAATGTTAATACACAAAGCAATGAATGGTAAAATAAAAAGTCATAGCCAAATACCGAAAACATGAAAACACCGTTAGGTGATCGAAAACCCATGCTACCACCATATATATATATACTGGGTATGTGAACATGTACAATCATTTGTGCAAGAACCGAAAACGGGTTTCTGTTAAATGGCATAAGCATACCTTTTACCAATGGAAATTTTCTGTTTGGGAATTCTAAAAAAAATTAAAGGTAGTGCTGAAAACATTATTCATTTAAGTATAAAACAATATGCATTCTATAAAATAAAATGTTTACTGTAAAAATAAGAGTGACAATCAGTTTGAACAGATAATGAATGTTTTCCAAGTGTTATTAGGATAATATTTGCCAGATATTATTCATATTACAATATTTTGAATCCACTATATTTCCTTTTTTTGCCGTAATTATCAGGAGACAAACATGTGATTTCTAAAGTACATATAAACTAAAAGAAAATATATGTTTACAAAATTGCGCCGGGGTGGGGGAGACCAAGATCCAGGCGTCCCTTGAACTACTGTTGTACTAGCATATGATTGACTTCTTGTCCACTACAGTTTCTATAACTGACAAATTCTAATGATGGTATCACTGTTACGAGTTGAATATTTGATTCTTGTGCAGTACTGATATATCCAACGGATTCAGTTGACGACAATGTTTGTTGTTTTAATATCTCCTTTGACTATTTGTATACAAGGAGCACTAATATAAGTGTTACAGGAACAAAATGTGAAATATTGTCAGAAACATTTTGATCGATATCTTGGATACCATTGTCCTGGATTTTGTTGATATTGCTTCGATCAGGGGATGTTATTATCACATGTAATCGGTCTAGAATAAACTGAATGACTCTGAAGTCGCGTTCTAGAATTTCGTGCATTATTGTCTGTTGTGATATTAGTTACGGCTGTTTTTCTACGTTTTGGGGAGAGAAGCCATACACTTGACTCGATCTGATGCTGCTGAAAAATAAAATAACCAATCATATTTTTAATAATTAAAGATCGTTGTAGTTCAGCATTAATTTGGGTAGTGACCATCCTAGACTTGATCTGTTGCTGATGAAAAAGAAAATGATATGACAAACAAATACCTACACTTAAACATACGGTCTACATGTAATAAAGATCAACGATCCCGATATTAATTTG
>JAOXYI010704107.1:0-14590 GCA_028566495.1 Lithophaga antillarum
ACTTCGGAACATCAAAGAATAAATTAAATGAACAGTTATCACATTTTACTTTGATGTATTGGCTTGGGATAAAAACTCGAACAAATAATATTGTATAAATACACAAGCTGTGAAATAATAATGAGAAATCATATTTTGCTATAAAAGTCCTCCCGAATCATTTTCGATCAGTTTATGATTATGGCAGACGACAACGCTGACACTCTAGTTTCCGAGCAATTTAGGGAAGGACCCGGGTCTTCCGGGGGGGGATACCTAAATCGGACCCACAAACTAGACCTGCTGAGCAATCCAAGGAAGGACCCGGCAACGGGGGGATACTTGGATCAGTAAAAAGAGGTGTAAAATGCAAGTTAGAAACAAAAACATTGGAGGATAAATATTTGGCAATAATTGAGGTTGAAAATGGTCAAAAATCAAAAACAGAGATCGCTAAGATGTTTAATGTTCCAAAAAACACTCTATCAGGTTGGATTAAAAAAGCAGAGAGTATAAAAGAAGGTTATGAAAAATTTGGGCCTAAACGTAAATTAATGAGATCAGGGAATTTTGAAGAATTAGAATCAGTTTTGCTTAAATGGTTTGTTACTATGAGAGATCGTGATATTCCAATTTCTGGTCCACTTCTTTTGGAAAAAGCTAATCATTTTGCAGAGCAGTTAGAACTTCATGATTTTAAACAGAGTAACGGTTGGTTAGATCGATTTAAAGAGAGACATGACATTTCTTTCAAAAAAATATGTGGTGAATCTAAGTCAGTTGATTCAGATTCTTCTGATATGCATGATTGGGAACATAAGTTGGAAGTTCTGTTAAAATCCTATGAACCAAAAGATATTTTTAATGCTGACGAAACTGGCATTTTTTACAAGCTTATGCCTCAAAAAACTTTATAATTCAAGTCAGTTGATTGAAAAGGTGAAAAACGTAGTAAAGAAAGATTAACTGTTCTTGTTTGCTCCAACATGTCTGGCTGTGAAAAATTGCCTTTATTGGTAATTGGTAAAGCAAGCAATCCACGCTGCTTTAAAAATGTAAAAACTTTGCCAACTCCTTATGAAAATAATAAAAAAGCATGGATGACATCTGAAATTTTCAAACAGTGGTTGCTTAAGCTTGACAAAAAGTTTCAAAATCAAAACCGCAAAATTGCCATGATAGTGGACAATTGTCCAGCACACCCTAATGTTAAGGGCTTGAAAGCAATAAAATTAGTGTTTTTGCCTCCAAACACAACTAGTCACACTCAGCCGATGGACCAAGGGATTATCAAAAATCTGAAATCCCACTACAGAAAACTTGTGATCTTGAAACAAATTCAGTCAGCCGAGAAAAAACAAGAGCTCCAGTTAACAGTCCTAGATGCCATGCGTTTGCTACGACAGTCCTGGTCAATGGTAAAGCCGACTACAATTGTGAACTGCTATCGTCACGCCAAATTCGTCCAGATGAACAACAACGACCAAACTGATGATGAAGATGATCCAGAAGACGAGATACCATTAGCCCAACTAGCCCAACTTCGTGGTGAGAACGTCAACATTGCAGAATAACAAATTGCTTTGTAATATATCAGCACTCAATATTTAATTTTTTTATTATTTATCACATCGTGAAAATCATTATCATTGCAGTAATATTGTGTATTTTTTAAACATACAAAATCTCCGGAGGTGCAGAATTTAATGATGATTAGTTGTTGTTAACATGGTTAATGTTACCTGATTCTTACACTGACAAGTACTAACATATTATTTCCTCGTTACAGAAGGTTAGATTCTACTTTCAAAAATTGGATATCAAAAACAAATTTGTATGTTTTCATCTTTCAATTTAAACTTGAGGAATGCAATAAAAGCGATTCGTTACTACTTTAAAACTTACCTGTTTTCACATTATTCCTATTTTTAGCTATAAACCAGACACTTTTAGCTTCGAAGAGTATTATTAAAGTACATTTCACCCAACTAAATCTTTTGCCTTTTGATATTTTTTTTTTCAAAACAGATAACAGAAGAGCGAGATAAATTCACTGAATTGATTTAACTATGTCTACGACAAGTTGATTGCACGATCAAAATGTTAAAGCTTTAGCCGTAGAGTCTGTGTTCATGTGGAATTTGACATTTTCTGGGTAAAATTCAAGTTTTCAGTAAGCGTGGAATATCCAATTTCTCATGATTGTAGATAAAAAAAATTCTTCTGTATTATATTAATATTTGGAAATAAAATAAATTATTAGATTTCAGAATTTCTGAAAACCTTTTCCTCCATGACTACAGCGGGTAAAGTTAAATTCTCCGTTTTTCCGCATGAGTGGAGCAAAAAAGGGAAATATTGTGGAAAATCCGAAAGAAACAAAAGTCGCAGTAATATTTTGACAATCGTATTTTCAAGAATTTATATAACTTTCTCTTCAAATATTTCTCAATATTAATGAAACGTGAGAGACTTAGTTCGGTGAAACGTACTTGGATGAGGTATTTCTGGTTTTTAGCTATGAACAAGATGGAATCTCATGTTTTCAGAGTTTTTGTTTTGACTTAGCTTTTATTAGTTGTGATTCTAACATTTGAATACTTCTGATAGCTAACAATTTTTTCTAGGAAATAACATGTAACTGAGGTAACGTCCAGTACATTATTGCCACAGACTGTAAGTGACCTTCGTTGCAGATGCAAATAAATTTTGATCGAGATATTTTAATGAGAAAATAAATAAGACAATAAGTAAAGACTCTTGTTTTATCCGCTTGATTTGAGGGTCAAACATGTCTAATTTTTACCATGAATAATGTATATACTCAGAAAAATCCATTTTGTAAGTGTAGTGATGTGAAAGAGTAAATTATAAGCTTTCAGTGAGCTTAATGTTTCTGATCCTTGACAAATAAAGCTTAAAGCACTTTCTTATTCATTGAAATGACAATAAATATTCAAATGCCTCACATAAAATTCCTAAGAAGTCGTTCCACAGTTCGTCAACTACTTTAAAAAATTGACTGAGACTTGGTTAATGCTTTTAATTTACTACTTAAGTAAAATAATTTGCACGTCAAATCCTTAAGAAGACAAAACCTCAGCAGCACAGCGAACTTTGTGGTATGTATCATTACTGTAGTCAAACTATCATCAGAAAAGCTGATTCCTTCTTTTCTAGATGGGAGAGCAGTAACAAATTTGTGTTTGGAATAAGTTATAAATAAATCTTGAACCGTTTTGTGACCTTTGCTACATGATTTTTGGGGGTGCATGACGAGTGATGCATGCATAGCAGGAGACGCTAATCCTATCGACGTACCTGGTCTTCTGGAGTTCATGCAATCCCAGCTGTTTGTATACTTGGATCTGTCACTTTCTTCTAACTGATTTTGGAATACTACATTTTATTTTTATGTTAAAATAATGGATGGAAAAATTTCGTATATATATAAGTTCATGTTTTAGAACTCGCTACTAATTTAATGTGTATTCTTGCTAGCTAATTTTCTGCAAGATACGACCAGTTTAATTGGTAGAGAAAGTCGGGAAGGAGTAACATGCTTCGTTAAGTATCTTGCAAACTTTATCACTTAAGGTACGAGTCGAGAGAACCATTGTTTTTACATTTGCACAAAATCAGACACAAACTTACAGATTGGAGGTAATAGAATAGTTGGCCATCGAGGCCCATTCATTGCTTTGGTGTCAACGTTCAATTTAAAATAAATCGTGCTTAATTTTGAAAAAAGTCTCTTTTTCTGATGTTTGAAATAGGAGTAGTATATACATAGTTTTCAAAGCTGAATTCATTCTTAAAACAATATCATACTTGATGTTTATTATGATAAAATAATTAATAAGACTTTGAACATGATGTAGAACCGTAAGGCAGTTCGCTACCACCAGGATTAACCTACATATAAACCCGAAACTGTTTTATCATCGCGTCAAAATCATCAGGCACTGTGCAATAAATTTTGTGAATTCTTTCTTGGGAAGATAGAAACCATCCAAAAAATTTTTATATATCAAACAATTCAGGTACAGAAAATTGTGATGTTCTTGGAGCCGATACCAAATTTGACGGCAATCCATTAACTGTGCTTTCACCCGCGTCACCCGACGAAGTGCGAAGATCATCATGAAAGCTCCATAAAAGTCATGTGAACTTTATCGATTCCAACCTTCCTTTTAAAACCTTGTCTTGAGAGCTTAACTCCTATCATCACCAAAATAATGAACAAATCGTTTGCCTAATCATATGTTCCATCGTCTTTGAGGGAGGCCGTTTTAAGACCACTGTTAAAAAAGTCCGGGTCTAGACATAAAGGAGTTTACTACCGTCCTGTTTCAAATTTGCCTTTTACATCTTAAGATCCCGGAAAAGGTGGGAGAAGTGCGTTCTGAACAGCATTTAGAATCGAATTCACTTCATGATGATTTGTAGTGAGCGTATCGTGCTTGTCATTTAAGCGAAACAGCTTTATTACGAGTTCACCATGACATAGCATTAGCACTTGATAACAACTGTTGTGCTGTTCTTGTAATGCTCGACCTATCTGCTGCATTCGACGTCATACATCATCCGATTCTTATCGAACGGCTAGAATACTCTTATTGAATATCCGTTTCAGCTCTTGTTGTGGATGAAGTCCTATTTAAATGACTGAATTTAACTTGTCGCCGTTGGCGCCGTACTGTCAAATGTAATGCATCTTTAATATGGCGGGCTGAAATGTTCCGTCTTAGGACCCAGATTATTGTACTGTGTGTTTGCGAAACCAATCAGTGAAAATTGTCGACAACCATAACTTTAGTTACCACAGCTATGCCTATGACATTCAAGTGTACCTAGTAATCAAACTGCTTGATAACTGGAATAACATATCCAGAAGCCTAGAGGCTTGTTTGTCAGACGTTAGTACGTGGATGAACTCGAATATACTCAAATTAAACCTAGACAAAACAGAACTTATTGTATTTGCGCCGAAACACCGTGTGAAGGAATTTTCAGAATGTCGTCTTGTTGTAAGCAATGCATCGCTTGTTAAAAACCTCGGCGTATTTTTCGACAGGACATTGAGCATGCAAAAACAAGCAAGTGCCATCTCGAGGTCAGGCTACTTTCATATTCGCAACATCGGACGCATTCGATCATACATCGCCGAAGATGCCTGTAAAACGTTAGTTTGCTCGCTTGTGACCTCTCGTCCCGACTGTGGAAACGCTTTGTAGTAAGGTGTAAATGCCAACATAGTCTCTAAGTTACAGCATGTTCAGAATACAGCAGCTAGACTGATAACCCGAAGCAAGAAACATGATCACATTACACCAATTCTTATGTCACTTCATTGGCTTCCGGTGCAGTATCACAGTCAATACAAACTGTTAATATACACTTTTAAAGCTCTTCATGCCCGCGCTGCGATATATCTTGCGGAACTTGTCAGCACTTACCAACCATCAAGATCTCTGCGGTCAGAGAACACCATGCTGATGAAATCACCACGTGTAAGGACTAAAACATATGGAGATAGACGTTTTGACAAAGCAGCTGCCACACTTTGGAAATAGCCTACCCAGTCAAATCCGGAATGAACACTTTCTCGAACGTTTTAAGAAAAATGTGAAAACTTATTTTTATAGATTTTGCTTATCATGATTTATTCAACTCCCTAAACTGACAATAACCTGGTTTTTTCATGAACATTTACATGTATATATATCATTTATCCTTTTTAGAGTATGCCAATATTTTATCTTTCTTTTAGTTATTCATTTTTCTTTGCGGTAATTTTGTTTTGTTTTGTTTTCTTCTTTTTTTGGAATTGTTGTTATATGTTCAGCTTTATTGTAGATAATTTTTATCATGTAAAACGCTTAGAGTAAGTTTTAATTAGATAATGCGCTATATAAATATTGTAAATAATAATAAGTCATGAAAATATCTGTTGTAAATACTTTTTCGTAAAATGTATCAGGCTCAAATTAATACTTTTGGGAATTGTTCGTGAAAATGTGAAGATGTCTTATGATGGAAGAAAAAATTAAAAATATTATGTCTATATAAATAAGTATGTACAACATACAATAATCTATAACTTCATTGAAATTGGTATCATACGTTTATATTAAAATCTAAATAAATTCAAAATGCTTTTTAAGGCCAAGTAGCAATAATGAGCAGTATTGTACAAACGCTTGAATTTTTGCATGAAGGTACAATTTTTTACCCAGTATAAAAAAATTGGGATTTTTTATGCTATAAAGGTTCAAAACACTAGATGGCAATCAGTTTTTGCTACTTGAGCTTCAGTACAGGATAAAATCTTCAAATTATTCGGATCAAGAAGCAAAAACGATTGTACTTCTCCATAAGATAATCAGCAATATTGTAAAATAACTTAAATTCAATTTTTGCTGTAGTGGTCACAAGTATATACTGTGTTGTGGATTATCTAAAACGTAGTGAAGGACGAGAATCCCTTCAGAAATATTGTAATCAAACGATAAGCCTATCTTGTTATGGTAATAATCAATCACGCAAAGTATCATGAGGCTCAAATTTGAATTAAGAAGGCGTGGGTAGTTACAATTCCATATTATAGTGTGACTTCTTAAGAAAGTGCTACTCAGCAAAAACTTCTTCTAAATATCCAGATCAAACAACAAAACTGACATACACTTCTCTTTATGGTAATAAGCAAGCTTGCAAAAGTATCAACCCAATTCAAACTTTAGGAACAGCTTCGTAACAAAATTACACAATAATGCACATTTTTCATATGGTGCTGTACAAGCATGTAAACTGTCACAAAGTTCTGATTTAAAGTGTAGGAGGAGTTACGATCACAAGATGTTGTGACGGACGAATGACATCCGAGAAACAATATGTCTCCTCCTAGTTGCAATGAGCTGAATCTGCCTGTAAAGCATATACTTATTTCCTATATGTTGACGATGTATGGAGCATTTGGGTTGATGGCGAAGAACTACTCGAATATGTAATAAATATCAACCTTTTGTAGGGGAAAGATAGTCACCATATGTTCTAGGTGGATAGCAGGAGAATACGGCCCTGCCAATCCCAGTTTCTGTTGGAATTCGTGTTGTTCAATCTTTGGTAGTTCTATTTTTTCATTTACCATTTATTTTTGTAAAGAACTGCTTGTCACATTCAGAACGTAATTGCTATGAACCATCCATTGGTTTTCTGTTATTCTTTCAGGAAACTTCTTTTTAACTTTGCTCGCAAATTTTTGTTTTGGATCTGTCATATTATCTACCATACGTACATACTTATCATAACTATTACGTTAATGAAGCATAAAATTATCTAACATACATAGTTGTAATTAATAGGTTAACTTAGTCATTTGAGTGTCTGTTTTGACAACCTTTTTAATCTTCTATCGATAATTTTATTTTTTTTTGCGAATGATTTACAATTATTAACCTACAATTAGTAATAAGTTGCTTGTTTTCGTTCTATTAGGGAAATTTTTACTAGAGAGAATGTATTTTTATTGGATTATAAATAAATCATCACCTATACATACCTATTTATTAATGATGCCATATATAACAACAATTCATATTTTAACATTGTATCCTCAGTTATTTTAAGCATGCTCTTTTGTTACGTAACTTAGATGACAATGTAAATATAAGACAAGTGAAACAAATGTAAGCTACTAAGAAGCGGATAAACTATAACCCAAAGATTCTATTTTTGTTTTAAAGCGACGGAAGAATATCAGTAAGTGGTCAAAACTCATAATGCGGAAGGAATATGACAACACCAGTATAAACAATAGAGAAAAAGGAAACAAAAGGAACTGATGGTTTCCGTACAAAACCTAGAGCGAGAACAGGTGCATCGATATAACATTCTTCTCTACGAAATTTAAACTGTAATTTTGAAAAATTAAAACCTTGACTATCTTATTAAACCTAAATGCCGAGATCTAACATATTTCACTGTGTCCCCGACTCCGACTAAAACCGACCGTGATTTCTGAGTTGCCATATATGGACGCTTGAAGAACAAACACATAAAAAAAAATATTTATAACCCCATCTTATCTTTTCAGGCTTTTTATACCCTCATACAAAATTCTGAGTATTTTTTGGTCGTTATTTTATCTTTGAACAGCTTAAATGATTATCAGAGCATACTTAGGTATAATTGTAGGTTAAATTTGTATTACTGGAAGCATACATATTGCAAAAAAAAATATTTATCGTTCGGGGACGTCAAATTCTTATCCTTCCCTTACAAAAAATGATTAAAAATTTCTGATAAAAAGTAAACAATAGTATTAATACGATTGCCCACCAATAACCTGTATTTCCGTGCTGGCATGAACATTTCCTAAATGCTATGTTTAAAATTTCAAGACAGTATAATTGGTAAATTATATTACCACTTGTAAAGGTATCCTTTGATAATTTTTGCTGTACTTTTCGGTGATGTTGCATTTCGTTTCCTCATCAATATTTGATTTTCTTTTGATTTCCAAACATATGCCCAATTTGGCTTCGGGTGCCATTGATAAGACATAATTTTGGTTAAATGCGCATATGGTACATCAAGTTAACCTTGGAATCTTGTGATAATTACTAGCATTCTCTGGTGGTAGCTTGTCCAAATTATTAGCTATCCCTTATCCCATGAAAATCCATTAAAATATGTATGATATTATTCTTATTATCTTACAAATCTAGAATGTGAATTTTCCATTGATATGAAATGTGTTTAAATACTGGGTGGTTCTATTATACTAAGTTACTTTTACCCTCTTTAGTTACTCTTACTCTTCATTTATTAACCTGAGGTAAGTCAAATAATTGCGCAGTATTTTTTAAATGCTTGGCTAGAGTTTCATTGATTGAAATACAATGAACAATTTCATTTGGAGATAATGGACAGTCATACTTTATGTTGATCTAGTGAAAGGATAAATGCCATTTCAAAGTTTAGTATTTACAGTCAAACCTGCTCAAGAGACCACCTGTATCAAAAGACCACCTGTGTTAAGAGACCACTTTTAATTTCTCCCAAGCATTTTTACTATATAATTTAATTGTATTAAGAGACCACCTGCCTAACCTGACCAGTGACCACACATTTATAATTGACGATATGAATTCTAGTAATAAGATCAAATTATGTTTTGACAGGAGATTTTACATGTACATTAAATCAGTTTATTTTTTCATTGGAATCATCAATTACTAGTCACCTAATTAATTATGTCTCAAGATTATGTCTTGATAGTAAGATTATGCATGTAATTGTTTATTTGTTCAATATGATCATCAATTAATTTTCAACTAATTATATCTCAGTTCAAATTTTGACTTTTAAAGAGGTTGTTATAAAAAAAAATTATATCAGTAAATCCTAAGTAATGATTTTGTTTTCTATAGAAAATATTTGATATTAGGATTAAAGGTTGTTAACAAAACACCCATATCACTTTATTATAATTTTGGTTTAATGTATATTTTGAGTCATTATAAAAAATGGACTTATATTTTATGAGCCTGATAAAGTGATTGAACCTGCATTAAAAGAGACCATTTTTACTGTCTCCCCTGAGTGGTCTCTTAACACAGATTTGACTGTATATATATATTTTTTTAGAATTTTTCATGGTTTAAAAGTGGTGAAAAGAGTAATTCAGGAAAGTATTTTTGCTTGATAAACAGCACTGAAAGTGCAGGGTATTTTTTAAATCCTTTCCCTGTACGAGTTCAGGGTTTTAAAACTACCCTCCGAATTATTCCCTGTTCAATGGAAAAAATACCTACCCTCATTCTTCATCCTGTGCAAAGATATTTATATTACAAATGATGACAAAAATCAGCAAGTCTTAAATCATATATTTTTCAACCTTTTGAAATATAAGAAGAATGAACTGTTTTCAATAACCTTTAGCAACTAGAATGATATTTTAAAAAAGACAAATAGTAACGATGTGCATTAAATATCAACATTTTAAGCTGGAAAAAGGCAAAAAAGAAGGTAATTATCGCTCATTTTCTATGAATTTTCTTTATTGAGCGGGAGTGTTTTGACAAAAAAATTCCTAAATGCAGAAAAGAAGACAACCATAGCGAAAAGAATTAAAAAATAGAAATAAAAAGTGAACTATGGCTAAAAAAATTCCTCCCACAAACACAAGACCCCCAGAAAGGTATTTCGAAATTCAGAAACTACCCCAAGTATCTGACTAAATGTGTATTTTATCTAAAATACTGGCTTTTATTGTAGTTACACTCAGATGTGCTAAAACTACATTGGCTTCATAGGTTTTGCAGTTTAAAAATGTTAAATATCTAACTTTCCATAGTGTAGGCTAAATATCATTGAACTGAATTGAAAATAATAAGAATAAAATGTATCATTTTGTTCACCATACTTGCTAATACTACTAACGTACGCTGTTGACCTATGGTTTTTCGTTTAAAAGATTTACAATTACCCGAATGCACAAACATACACGCACATATACATTTACTATTTCAGAGAGTAAGATTCACATCTCGGAAATAAATTGTACCAAAAATTCGGAAAATATGAATTTCTACACTTTGTACACTTACTTCCTTTCAAATTTCTTCAAATACCTTGAAAAGTGTGGGTGGAGTTAAAAAAATAATCCAGATCATGTGCAGACAAGAATCTCTTCTCCAAAGGATAGTTTCTCCAAAAAAGAATCACTGGATCTTACAATTACGACAGTATGAACCTCTTCACTTTATGTTATTACTTTTCAGAAAGTAACACCGAAATCCAAAACAAATATATAGAAGGAATTACAGATGACTGATTGATTAACATCGGACTATATACATACATACCGTGGTTGATTTGTTGCTAATTGGATCAACAAAGCTGCAAGAAGACAAGAAAAAGACCTTATTAAAAATAGACTTTGTTACAAGTATTTGAACATACTACAACGATTTATACTGAAGTCATGGCAGTAGAGTATTATTTTAGACAGTGAAAATCTCTGTAGTAGGAATAAAGATGCTAAAACTAATTTGATACACATGACGAGAGGACTGATGTATCCACCATTTTAGTGGATCCAAAGCTCCCATGTGAAGTGTAGTATTAACTTTTGCTTTGCAATTTCGGGTCTCCCTTACCAAAGATCATCTTCCGCCTTCCACACTTTATATTACGGTAAAGACATAGAACGGAGTAAGCATAATTATATGTATGGTACATATAAGTATGGACCATACATATAAGCATGTATGATACATCAATAATATTTTTTCAAAATTTCCGATTCAATGAAAGAGTTGCTGCCCTTCACTCAGTATAATGTATAACCATTAAAGAACACGCAAGCTCGGTTGATTGGTGGAAACTTTATCTAAAAGGAAAATGATAGCAATGTCATTTTGTTTTCCTGTTAAAATACCCAAATGTATTCAACTATACAGGTAGCTGTTCTGCGTCATACATGACTGTACCTGATGCAGTTGAATATTCCATGTTCATATAGGTTTTCATTCAAGGTGAAGAGGACCAGGAAACGTCATATCCAAACAATCAAACTGTAAAAGGTCTGAGGGAAAAAATCGACAAGAAATATATTTCCACATCAAACTGATTGTCAAGGGCTAAGTAGATGCTTTGTTTCTGATTTAATGTATTATTTCGTTAAATTCATTATCCTTGCCGTAATATTATGTAACTTTCAAACATTCGAAATCATTGGAACTATATTAATTAGTGTAATAAATGTTTAGTTGTTGTAAATGTGTTGTCAGATTCTTGGGAAGACCGATACCAACACAAAATTTCCTAATTCTAACAAGCTGACGATAAATTAAAACAAAGTCGAACTACACTATTTTTGGTGTTAATGAAGAGAGTCGACAATTGGTTTCCGTGTATTAAATTTAATAGTTCAACAATTGGTTTCCGTGTATTAACTTTAATAATGTACAACCGATATGCATCAAACCTGGTTAGATAGTACCACTAAAGGAAAGGGAAAATCGTACTGATTTTTTGGTAAGTAGATGATGGTCTTTAGATCGCGGCGCCTATAATAGATGTGGTACAGGAGCGTAATTCTCTGACTTAACTTTAGTTTTACACAATCAGTGTTCACCTGCCAGTGAGAGTCAACAAATGGTCTCCAGGCATTTAGTTCTGTATTTGTGGTGTCTAAACTTGTTTAGTTCGTGTTCCGATGGAAGGAAAAAAATGTCTTAAGGTATACTAGTTCGCTGTTTCTATACCTATATTTTGTACAAAAAATGATGTAACAAGTTTAGTACTATACTTCCACTTTCATCAATTTCATTATGAAATGCCCATATGCAAGGGAAAAAGCCTATACTGGCTTTGTCAATGGTCACAGTCACTGTAAATAGATTCTAAATTCTTTTTGCATAAAGTGTTCGCTAATAACAATACAAAAATGCACCTTGTTAGTGTTTCTCCTGCCTTTAGAAAAGGACAAGGCGACTTTCTGACAAAACTGCACTTAGTGTCCATAAATGACAACCAAAAGGGAATGATGCTTCTCCATAGAACTAAACAATATATATATATATGTTTTACAATTTAATTGCTTTTTAAATAGCATTCTTTCTTGGTATGTTATATCTCCTGTTATAATAATAGAAGAGCTTGTCCTGTGTCCATTTATTTACAAAATATCCTAAGAAAAAGGATGGTTAAAAGGGAAAAGGGCATGGCGCCGCAGAAAAGGGCATGGTGTCACCAAAAAAAAAAAAAAAAAAGGCATGGTGTGCTAAACATGCTTGGTAAAAAAATCACATGTTGACGTCGTCAGTGTTACGGAGAAATGGCTTTTGTTCATTAAATTTCGTTCTTTACATCCCGTATTCATTATACATCATTAAGAGGTGTTCTTATTCGAAAAAAAGAACCCTACAGATTTTGCCGAAGACCCAAGTCACTGCTGCTATCAATATAGATATTGTCCAGATAAATTGTTTTATCATACCGACTTGAGTTTATGCGTCAAGTATTTACTAAATTTAATCAGACGCCCCTTTAGAAAGAGGGAATCCAATGGACTTTGGATTCAGTCAGTTAAAGATAAAACCACTGTTTCAAGAAATAGAACTAGAATTTATAAGAGATCTCGGATCCTTTTTGAAGCTATGATTCTGCAGATTGTTGTGGTTTACTTATTAGAATAGAACAATTTTCCTGTAGAAAGAATAATATCAAGTAGATTATTAACAGCTTACAACGACCTTCGTTGTCGCACAAACAAATTCTGATCGAAAATTTTCATACCCATTATAACGCGAAAAGGTTTAGACGAATGTATGAGTTCTCGATTATATGCGCTTAATTTACTCATCAACACACAAGACAGTGATAAGTACTTGAAGTATACGTCTACAATTTTATCATTGAATAATGATACTGATAAGACTAATTTTTGTCATTACGATGATCTGATGATGCGAAAAAGTAAATTAAAAACGTTCTGATTATTGACAGATAGCATGTAAAAACTGTAATTTATCGTAATGGCAATAAATAAAGGTATAAGTAAAAATACCGAAGTCCAAGGCAATTTCAAAAGGGAAAATCAAAAGAACAAAGGTCAATAAAAACTGACAAAACCGAGAAAACGCGCAATCATCAAAAGTAACGGAATGACTGGAAAACAACTGTTATATGTCTCGCATAAAAATTCACTAATGTTGCATTCTGTCTTGTCTTGTTACAAGAAAATACTTTAACCTAGGACATAGATTATGCTTTTTTAAATTAATACTAGATAAAATCATCTGCAAGTAATATGCTTTATTCGACAAATATTTATTATTTGTAGGATTTTGTTAACATTTCACTCATCATCGGTATAATAACCAATTGTTGTGATAAGCGCGAGGAACCATGGGTTACCGACGATGCCAATCGGAACACACTCGGCTCTTTCCGTCGTAGCTCGTAAAGAGACCTCAGAGGTATGTGCATGAATATGGGCCAGTTTTGGTCCAAATGTGATACGGTTAGCCTGTTTACACAGCAACAGGATCTTTACTGCGAGGAAATCGATTTACTCCATAATTTATTTGACTTTACATCTATTAATTTCATATAGCTTAAAACTGATATACCATTGTAATAATGCGTTTTAATTTAAACTTGTTAACACTTTAAAAATTCATTCCTCGCGAGCTTTCGACGAAAAGGTATTTGTTTATAGTTTTACGTCATCAGTAACAATGAGGCAAACGTCACAATTGTTACGTCACAGAAAACCGACAGACCAATCAAATGAATGAATCAAAACGTCACAAGCAAAGTCATGATGCAATAGATTTTGTGTTGTTTCATTGACAACGAAAAATAGTTCAAAATGGAGATTACTTACGTTCGAGGTCTCTTTACTGGCCATTGACCGATGTGATCCGATTGCGACGATGCATTTCACAGCGTTATCCTTAATGTAACCAGAAAAGAAATTTCATTCTCCAAATGGAAGGACAGTATCAATTTTAGTTTGTTGATCTGTTGACTAGATATTAACTAAAATAAGGACATAGGTGTGTAAAAAAAAAAAAAAAAAAAAAAAAAAAATGAA
>JAOXYI010704215.1:0-14585 GCA_028566495.1 Lithophaga antillarum
GATCCAATGTCTTTTTACCAACGTCGATTCATCTTCCCATATCAACGTTACACGGACGTCTTTTCGACCAAACGGTGCCTGCTGGGAAACTTCTGTCCATAGTAAGAAGTACAAATACCAGTACAGGTAACCCGATTTGGTTCGATACCCTCCAAAGATAGGGATCAAATGAGACGAAATTTTATGATTATGGTATGCAAATAATATTTAGTATCATGTTTCGAACTGGTTGAAAAATTTAGTCAAAAAATTTTATTATTTCAAGATTTTAAACTTATTTAACAGTCATATTTTTGTATATTTCAATATTCGTCTATGTTGAGTCAGAGACAAAAAAAAACCAATTCTATGCCTCTGGTTGAGCTGGATTGTTGGGATTATCGTCACTTTTAGTTTACTATGGGATGAAAGTCTGAACAGCAATCCAGCTGACCGGCGAAACTACCGACTTTGGTAGGTGTCTGGAATCTTAAACAAATGAAGCGGGACTGGAACCCATGACGGTGTCACTGACCTCAACTACTCAGCCACCCAGGCCCCTATTCATCTATGTTAGTAGGAGTAAATGGTTGTGATGAGTCTAGATAGATGAGGCCCGTTAAAAATTTTTAGTTTCTCATCGATTTTTTTTTTCTGAAATTCGACGTGGGCAGGTGGTTTTTAATTTCATTTTTATAGACATTTTCTTTATGAACTATCGCTAAATTTTCGGGAAAAAAATAGAAGCTTAAAAATCAAAATTAAAACTTTTAAAATCTGTTAAATTCTGTCGATTTTCTTGATTTCAGGAATTAAAAAAAGTTCGAGGCGGCAGGAAATTTCCGATGAGAAACAAAAGACTTTCTTTAACTGGCCTAAAACGATTGGTTTTCAAATTTCTTTAAACTGTGTTACGTTGACAAGTTGTTGGTCGCCGCTGACATACATGTACTTGCAATCATCAAATAGCATATTGTCACAAAAATGAAATAGAGATCGAATTTTATTTAAATTGAGTAAGTGAATATTTACTGCAGCTATCAGTGTCTTGTGATCACTTTCTTTAATTTTCTAAATGTTTTTTTGTTCAAATTTTCAGGGATTAGTTTAGTATGTTTTAGAAAATATGTAAAAGGATCAAGATATTACGGTACCAGAAGAATTGATGGTAAAACAGTTATAATTACTGGTGCCAACACTGGTATAGGCAAAGAAACAGCTATTGACTTGGCAAAAAGAGGTAATGAATTAAATAAATTAAAATCATCAAATAGAATATTATTTAAAGATATATATAGATATATTTTGTCATCGTTTCTTGACTTGTAGGCTGTCAGTTTTATATGTAAATGCATGCAAATTAAGTTACTTTATACCCGTAAATGTGTAAATTAGTATAACTCTGTGAAAATTATGTTGATTACAGTTCATCAATTTTCACATAATGATAACTGAGTGACTTCAGTTTGAACCCGTCTTCTGTATCTCTATGTTTATTCCGCCAACAGAGTTCAAAAAGAAGTCTTCGATAATTGATATCTAAAACTGAATACAGATTCATCTGTTTTTTTTATGCTGAAGTGCACATAGTGCAGTGAATCGGTGTAAATAATGGAATAAAATCATGTGAGTGTGGAAAATTCTCTGTTTTCATGTGCATGGAAACAGGGAAACATAAAGTGTTTTAATGAACTGGACTCAGGTAAAGTGAACCTTCACCATCACTTGACATCCGTCATACTGTCTATAAATATACTTCTTTACGGCTCAAAACAAACAGACTCCACAGGAAGTATTTTTAAAGTTAATAGACAATGCAAGTGAACGTAGAAAACGTTTTACTAATCTTCTGCTAAAATAGGAACGTAAATAACAAGAGCAGTATTGTAACATGATTATTCATATTTCTGTAGATCCTAGGGTTACTTATGATCACTTATGGATCAGTTCACGGATCCAAAATTAATCCCATTTTTAGTAAAGAAACATTTAAAAATCTTTTTAAAAAGCAACAAAGCAAATAACAATACATTGCATGAAAGTTTATTTTGAGGTAGAAAGTCAAAGGAGTAGGTTCGATAGGACCCTTATTTGGCCCCTTTTCAACTGAAAAATGAAATCTTGTTTTTTAAGACTGTGCTATAAGATTATATCAAAGCCAAACAAAAAGAGTTTATATTGTAGTTTTCTCTAGTAATGACGTCAAATACATGCCATTATGACATCACACAGTAAGCGCTTGTTATCAGTTTTTGAAGAAATCTTATAAAAAGACACAATTTTTTAGTTGGTTTTTTCGATTCAGAAATATCAAGCGCATGTTTCGACAAATTAGATATTCTACCAAAAGAAGTATCTTTACAAATAACACCTCTGGTTTGAATATTTTGTCTCTATATTTCCTGAACACAAAATGTGTGATAAAAACGCCAAAATACGGTTTTTGTCAAATTTCCATTTCAGACTCATTTTGGTAGTAAATTACCCTGGACAATGGAAGATGTACTAAAAATTGTTCCATTGAAAGTTTTCACATATTCATGGAGCAAATTGAACTGAATTTCATATCGATTGGAAATTTTTTATTTTCGGACCAAATAAGAACTTACCGCACCTACTCCTTTATTCAAATGAAGGCCAGAAAGCGGTTTTACTGGTTAAACATAGGCTTATCTAAAGAGAAATTTTCATATATATATATATATATATATAAGCCTAGGTGAAAAGATAAACAAAATTATGGTCCGGACAAGCTTACATTATAAAAAATAAATAATTTGACCTTGAGGTGAATAGAGAAGGTCATACATGGGTCATGATGGTACATGACACTTCGACTTACGGCAATATACTCGCATGCCAATTATGAGAAGCCTAGGTGAAAGATAAAAAAGTTCTGGCCCGGACAAGCTTACTTGCCAAAAACAAAACAAAAAACAAAAAAAAACCCAAAAAAATGACCGTCAGGTCAAAGGTCACAGTCATATGTGAATCATGGTGGTACGCAACACATCGTCTTATGATGATATACGTCCATGCCAAATATCATAAGCCTCTGTGGAAAAGATAAAAAAAGTTCTGACCCGGACACACGGTTATATAAGGAGTGTGACGACGCCGACGATGCAGGATGCAAGACGACAGGTGATCCCTATATGTTGCCCTGCTAAGTAGCAGGCGACATAAAAATGACCAAGGCAAGTGTAAACCAGCCAGGCTCAGATGAACCTTTTTAGAGTACAGGGTAACTGAATTTAGCTTTCAGATCGAGTGGCAATATTTTGTTTCATCATAAATGCTACCAGCATTCATTATTTTATATTTAGGTGCTAGAATAATACTTGCCTGTCGGGACGTGGTCAAAGCGAACGCTGCTGCTGAGGAAATAAAAAATCTGACTGGCAGTAAGGATGTTTATGTAAAACAACTTGATTTAGGATCACTAAAGTCTGTCAGGAAATTTGCTGAAGATATAAATAAAACAGAGAAAAAGCTGGACATCTTGATAAATAATGCAGGTTAGCAGATGGTTCTTTATAATTTAATTTTAATAAAGCATCAAACTTTATAGTCAATTCTCATAAAATTCTGTACATGAAGATTTCAACTGACTATTGGTTCCAACAAACTGTCTCCAAACGACCGACTTGTATTAGTATGAAGCAAGGTCTTTAACTTCTCCAAGTCTGTCAGTCCTTTAATTCCATTTTCGGTACAGATATCTACTTAAAGTAAACACTTCCATCTCATTTATCCGAGTGAAGTGGAGATAAACTATAGATAGGTGACACGTCTACTTTATACTAATAGGCTTTGAACCTTACGCGCCCTCTTTCTCTTTTCCCCCCTTCATTTACGGCTGTGGTGAACTGGACCGTGACATTAAAAATCACCATATATGTGTCCTTCACGAAAAATTTATGACACAAAATAGTTTCACTTGACCTTTTAAGATTTTTTATGCTCATTTGTATTTTAACTAATTCTGTTTTTTACCGTTAAACCGAACCATTATTTTCAAATAGCTATATACATGCTATTCAAGAAAAATTTGTGACACGAAATGTTGTCAGTCCTACTAGATTTTTTTTATTTCCTTCATACCCATATTTTTCTTAATTCTCGTTTTTATTGTTGGAGTATAAGACTGTTCAAGTGTCTACTGTATACGTACGTAGTATCACTGGAAAGCAAATTAACCTTTCAGGTGAATCCCAAACATTCATTGTTGTTGGTACGTACTCTTCATGGTCTCAAATGCAGATCTACCTACCAATAAAAAAAAAAAAAAAATAAAAAAATAAATAAATAAGAAAATAAAAAATCAACATTTGACAATGGAAAAAAATCCCTAAATTCTAGACAATAAACGAACGAAAAATTTTGCCAAAAAATTGAGGTTATTTTAATAACTTTAAAACTTCTACTTCCTATTTTGATCAAATGAAATAAAAAAGCGTTAACCCATACACACATTGAATGAATGTAAAATGCAGAGAACATTCTAAGGTTAGTAATAAGTGTTCCAGTACTTTTTCTCACTGTATCATCACAGGAAGCAAATGGTAAATTCATATGATATTTTCTCCTATGCAGGAGTTATGGAGTGTCCTTATGGAAAGACAGAAGATGGATTTGAGTTACAGTTTGGTATCAACCATTTAGGACATTTTCTGTTGACAAATTTATTGTTGGATTTGCTAAAGAAATCTGCTCCTAGTCGTATTGTTACTGTGTCATCTCTCGGACACGTGTTCAGTAAGTATATGTCAATGTTTAATGGAATAAAATTTACCTGAAAGTGACCTAAAATATAGTGTGAAGAAGGAAGAAGAATACAAAATAACCAAAACAATAAGCCTAACATAAGATGCCAGATTACAATGGGTAAAATGTTAACACAATAGCTTTTTTTGTATTTACGGCGTTTGAAGAACAGATACACCATACAAAATTAAACAAAAGTTTTGGAACAATTTTAATCTTAGTTTTCTTTATGTTTGTTTGCTGTTGCAGCTTTTCGATCTTTTTATTTAATTTTTAGTTAGACATTGACATCATCCAAAATTTCCAAATCACAGGTATGAATTGGAGATGTACATATACGTAAAATAATGGCAAAAACGAGATTTATGGGCGTTTTTAGAGAAATTTCCATTGTTAATTGCATTTGTGGAATGATTGAATGAATCCAACAAAAACACGACAAAGTAACTTTCTTATTCCAAACGCTTATTTTTCAGTTACATTACATGTAACCTAAAATAATGCCAGGGTATGTTGTATGAATTTTATAAAATTGTTTTTAAAATTTTGCCGGTATTTTCGAAAACTAGAGGAATTAGCATGAGAATGTGCCTCCTTAAAAACTATTTCTAGTCTAAATTTTTACCACTAATTTAATAACCACTAGGTAAACTACAGCAAATTATTGCAAACAGATAAAGTTCAATCTTGCTTTCCGAAAATACACTATCTTGATTTATAATGCCTACTCATCAAGTTTTGGTTTACGACCCAAATCGTAGTTGTTCAAGATCAATATATTTTTACATCATTCAAAGCACCCTTCTATATTGCTTTTAAATTTTAACATTTTTTTTTATATTTAGGTGGACCACTTAATTTTGATGATCTGAACAGGGAAAAGCACTACAACACGAGAATAGTTTACGCACAGAGTAAACTTGCCAACATTCTGTTCACGAAAGAATTAGCTAAGAAGTTACATGGTAAGATTCTTGCAGTTTACCACATTGAATTTCTGATCAGCGCCAAAAGTATGGACATTGTAGATTACCATTCAGGGAACACTCCTGCCAAGTTTGCTACATTCTCTTAAGTAATTTCAGACAAAGACTTTTTTGACATTTCCAATCAAATCCTATGTTCAACCTTATTCCGCAACGGCGGCCATCTTGGATTTCCTATCTGCGCAAAAAGTATAAATTTAGTAGAGAACCAGCTAAGAAATATTATCACAGCATTACACTTTCATCAACTATGTTGTTTCTGACAATAGGATTGTTGATATTTCAACCATTAAGTACACCTTACCTTAGCAACCATCATGAATTCGAATCGGCTCCACAAGTACAAACTTTGTAGAGGACCATCCAAGGAACTAGTTAATAAGTTTGGTTCCATTCTTTAATGTGATTTCAGCAAAAACATTTGTCCTGCGGTGGCAGCCATTTTAGATTTTCGCTTGGCACCAAAAGTATAGATTTGGTAGAGGACCATCTAAAAACATTGTGACAACATAACAGTTCCACTGACTATATAGTTTCTGAAAAGAAGTTATTTGAAATTTCAGCCATAGCGGCCACGTTGATTTCCGATCGGCACCAAAAGTAGTAATTTTGTAGTGGACCACCTAAGATATATTGATGTTAAGTTTGCTTCCATTCTCTTATGTGATTCAGAAAAAAAAAATGACATTTCCCATTTAATCCTATGTTAAATTTGTCTCGCGGTAGCAGCCATTTTGGATTTCCGATCGGCACCAAAAGTATAAATTGGTAGAGGACCATTGAAGAAACATTATGCCAACATAACGGTTCCATTGACCATGTGGTACCTGACAAGAAGAACTTTATTATAAAATTTTTGTAGTCAGAACACATTATTTGCCTTGGCGGTCATGTTGAATTTCCGTTTGGCACCATAGTATAAACTTTGTAGAGAATCCAAGGAATAATGCTGCCAATTTTATTTCCACTCTCTAATGTGGATTCAGACAAAAAGACTTTTTCGGTATTTCCCTTTGACTCCTATGTTAACTTTGTCCCACGGTGGCGGTCATCTTGGATTTTGGATTGGCAACAAAAGTACGAACTTGCTAGAAGACCATCTAAGAAACATTGCGATAACATAACACTTCTATTGACTATATGGTTTCTGAAAAGAAGATTGTTGAAATTTCAGCCTATCAGAACACATTATTTGCCCTGGCGGCCATGTTGAATTTCCGATAAGCACCAAATGTACAAACTTTGTAGAGACCCATCCAAGGAACATTGCTGCTAAGTTTGCTTTCATTCTCAAATGTTGTTTCAGATAAAAAGACTTTTTCGGCATTTGCCATTGACTGCTATGTTAACTTTGTCCGTTGTGGCGGCCATCTAGGATTTCAAATTGGCACCATAAGTACAAATTTGGTAATTGACCATCTGAAAAACATTGTGACAACATAACAGTACCACTAACCATGTAATTTCTGACAAGAAGATTTCTGAAATTTTAGCCAATCAAATCACATTATTGGCACTGGTGGCGGCCATGTTGAATTTTCAAACGACACCAAAAGTAAAAATTTTTGTAGAGGACCATCCAAGGAACATTGCTGCCAAGTTTGCTTCCAATCTTGTCCAGTGGTTTCAGAAGAGAAGATTGAAATGTGAAAAATTAACGACGACGGACGCCAAGTGATGGGAATAACTGACATGTCCCTTCGGTTAGGCGGGTTGAAAAGCAAATTCATTTATAATAATGGTGTGTATAATAACTTTGAACAAACCGATCGCTGTACGATGCTTGTAAGTAATTTGCCGTATACAGAGCAACAAAACAGCATACATTTTTTCAGATTGATCCATGCCACGACATTACAATACCAGATATATGTTACTTTCTACTGGTCACTATAACAACCTTTTTACAGGTTGTTTTTTTCTATTGATAATTGTTCGTAATTTTATAATTTTATTGTCTTTGTATGTTGATTTTGAAGTGTTTTACTTGTTATGTAGTTTATTAAAAAGCCAGTTTCAGTAAATGCCGTAGACTACCTCTCTCTGTATCTTTGGGCTCCCGATTTAAATTTTGAACAGTGGTTTTGAAAGGAATCTGTGTGTTGCTTTACATTTGATCGTTCGAATTCATGTCTGCTGATTTGAATTTTTACCGTTCGATGTATTATTATTTCTGTTGACTTTAGTTTTAGTTAATTTATTTACCTTTTTTGTTTGATGTTTTTTTTCCTGAGTTCTCATGTTTGATAATACTAATTTAATTGCACAGGAACTGGAGTTACAACATATGCATTGCACCCTGGGGCGATAGATACAGAATTAGTCAGACACTGGAAGGCAAGACAAGCATTTATCAGAAAACCTATCTATTGTCTAGCAAGCTATTTCATTAAAACACCTGTAGAAGGTGCACAGACGACTATATACTGCGCTGTTGAAGAATCTTTGGAAAACGTAACAGGAAAATACTACAGTTATGGTTCTAGATATTTTATGTACTTTTCAATAACACTTTCTACAAATTGAGTTACCACCTTTGTCTTCCTGTCTGTCCGAAGTCAGACTCTAGTCCGGAGTAGACTTGGAGTTTTATTTCTTACAATTTTCTTTAAATACAGGAAACTTTTCTGGTAAAAAGGGGAACTCCACTGATTTAAGATTAATCTTAATTTCCGAACTAGTAATTTAATAAACAGGACTTGTGCTAACTAAGCTTGCTTGCATGATATCTCAATTTTGTTTTGGGTCATTTTCTTAAAACGTTGAAAGCTCTCCACGGTAAGAGGAAGAATTATAACTTTAGACTCTCTCTAATATACCTTTTCAAGGTTAGTCCGGTGCCATCTTGGACTTGCCACCAGGCGAAACATCATAGTCCAAGTTAAATGTGACGATAAAGTTGCCCGGGACATTGAAAAGGTTTATTAATAAAGAAATAATTCATACCAGACCTAAACTTGTTCGAAATTTTAACCACTGTAGAAATTATACATATAAAAATTTTACTGTAAGTGTTCAGTTTTGTTCCGTAATTTCTCATCAGGATGATACTTTGTATCATATTCATTCAAGTTTGAAGGGAGGTTCTGAAATTGGTATCATACATTTATATTCCTTATGTTAAGGAGAGATTATCTCACTGATTTTCAGCTGCCTTTGATTAAAGTCTAGACCTTTGTTTCCAGAACATGAATTGTTGTCTGAATGCAAAGATAGTTCGGTATGTGTTGTATTCCTACAGATTTATAGGAAAAAGGCCTCTAACGTCCAAACCACTGTTACTATAAATAAATCTATTTGATCACTAATACTTGTCAATAATAAGTATATATTATCAGGTTTTTTGCATATTGATATCGTAAAATATCAGCTGTGAGTCACAATGTGATGCCTTTTTTCGAGTGAGAGCAGCGAACGAGCTAAAAAGCTTCCTCGCTTCATATTGTGTCGAGCAGCTGATATTTTACAATATCTATATAAACAAAACCTGATAATTATTTTATCGTATCGTTTTTGATTGCTTTTCTTGATCAAAAACGATAGTTTTTCTATGTTTTGCAAGCTAATCGGAAGTATAGATGATAAGTTCGGTCAAAACTTATCTGAGTCAACGTCGGGTCAAACATTATGACACCGATGAAAAGTTTCTTGTAAAACTTATCAAAGTCGGTTCAAACCTTTTCGACGTCACAAAGCCGTGATACGACAAATACTGAACTGCTGGGCAGGGTGAGATAGGCATATGGAAATAAGATAATGTGATATATATAGTCTCTTTGCAAGCAAATTGCGTATGGGAAGAGGAGGAACTTTGTTTATTTTGCACTACTTCAGATTAAGGTTCATACATTTCTTACTGTAAAAAGCAACAGTTGTTTTGGTACACAAATTCTTGTCAAGTTAACGAATTTCGTTTGTTTCTGTATTCCTTAAAAAATTACGGATAATTTGCTCAGGATAAAAGAATGAACCCTGTTGATTTGACTATGGATTGACTATATTTGGAATATTTATCACTGGCTGGCAATTTGATGTAAAGGTGAAGGGACTCTAAAGCTTTCATAATTCTTCAAACAATGCTGTCTAATACCAAAGAAATTTCCTTTCAAACTTAGAATAATTTATGTTTTCTTTATAGAAATATTATATAAATTCTAAGGCAAATCATTGCGTTTTAGGGGTCTAGTGGCTGAGGTAGCTGAATCATGACCAGTATCCTACTATGCAACTCCTTTGTCATAGGTTCGAGCCCTCATTTGGTCCATTCCATGCGTTGAAGGTTTCTCAAGGTCGGGATTTTCACTGGTCTACTTGAAAACTGTCCGATCTTTTCTCCCCTAGCAAGTCTGACAGTCGCGATTGTTGAAATTGACGATCAACCACAACCCACTGAGTTTTATATGGCGAAAAAATGCGTATGTCGTCATCTGCTATTAGTTGTTTTTAGTTTCCCTCGAACAATTCTCGTTATATTTTTAAAACAATGATAATTGAACAAAAACACGTCACGTTAGATTATAGACCATTTGGTCCTATTTGTTTCTGAAATAAGGGGACCCAAAGGGACTAATTTCAAAGTGTTTAGTCAAGTTAAGTCGTAGTGGATAGCAATAGTGGAAAGTAATGATTTTTAGCCTATTGTAGTTAAAAAATAATTAGTAAAAATGAGGCCTGACTATCAATGTTGATTTGGAATTTGGTTGTAATATATAATAGTACTCCAATCTGATTAGAATACAGATACGGTGTCCACGCTTTGCCCACAAGGATCTGACGATGTCCCATTAGGTGTCATGTTCAGATGACTTCCGATGATAAATTTCGATTAACCAATCCGTTACTTTGAAATCTAGTGAAATATTTAAGGACTTCTACTCTTTTGAGTGCTCTTTAGTATGGAAATTTGCATCTAAATCTTTCAGCTTATGTTCAAAACATTAACCAATATGAATTAAATACCAAGATTTATTGAAATAATTGTTTCCAACAGAAGAAAAATTTGCTTTGCTTCCAGTCGGTTCTATTAAAACAAAATCATGGGTGGTATAAATTATGCTTCCGGATAGTGCAATTCTTATGGGTCTGGAAAATGAGGTCTTTTTTGGCAAATGGATCGAGTAAAATTAGAATGGTAGAATGTACTTTCAAAATCTGGTAAGCTGAGAGATAATTGGATGAATAAAGGTCATTTGAACGTGACCCTTAATGGGACATGGTCAGATCCTTGTGAGCAAAGCATGGACACAGGATCTGTATTTTAATCAGACTGAATAGTAGTGGCGAGTAGAAGTGAATGGTGATAACATTGTCCATACTAATAAAAACTACCTTTTCAAAGTTGATCAAAAATAAGTTTGTACATGTTATTGTAATGGATAATGTAATCTTATGGAATCTTTGTGATAATTGTCTGATAAGGCAAAAAACTGTATAAAATCTTAATGTTCACTAGCGCTGAATGGAAAACGATATTCATTCAGTGAATCTGAGTTTAGTGATATTCTGTAGTCGACATATACTCAATAACACAAGTAACACAACACCTCCGTTTGTTTCTTTGGACTTTGACATTTAAATTCCCATATCTTTTAAACCACTGAATAGAATGGGATGAAATTTTGACATAACATTTTTGATATAAAAAAGGCCAACTTCTGAAAATAAAATGGTTTTTAAATTTTCAGTTTTCAATTTTCAAAAATCCATATTTTTTACCAAAATGTCAAAAATGATTCTAAATGTGTTAACTTTGGTATATTTTGTGTCTGGGATTTAAACTTCAACAGAAATGGTCATGTTTTTTCACTTCTGGTATCGGCTTTCACCTTACGGCCTACTTGAAAAGTTCTTATCTCAGACTTTTGTTATTACACTCCTCTGGCACAAACCACTATTCTTACGTTAAACCGGAAAAATTCTTCAACCAGAAATGTTATTATTTGCTAACATATGGTTGAAATATTCATGCAGATGAGAAACTTGGGAAAATTTCCGCAAGTTGCAAGAAAACTGTAGCTCGAAATAAGGTGTGCGTTACTTGTGCTGTTGAGTTATTTTCGGTCGTATTTTGCTCCGTAGTCAAGGCACTCATTTACATCAGCATTGGGTTTTTTTATGCATTTCTTATTTTCATTACTTTTGCAGCGATTGTGCTGAGAAGGCTCCAGCAAAAACAGCTCTCGATGAAGGTGCTGCAAAGAAATTATGGGAAATTTCTGAAAAAAATGGTTGGCCTATAGACTGAAAAGTAAAAACCATGCTGAAAAATGAAAAATGCTGCTTTATTGTGTCAGACAAATACAGTAAAAGCAGATTACAGATAATTACGCAGATTATTTTTTGAAACTTTGTACTTTGTAACCATTTTTTTATAATCTATTTTATCTCCATACATTTTCCAAAAAAAAAAAGTTATAAGTTTTTTGGTAAAAGGAGCGGGGGAAGAAAAAAAAATCACTGAATTATTGTGGTTTCTTCAAGCCTATTTTCCGGTTGAATGATATTTACCTGAGTTGTTGCCCTTTTTATTTTTCAACAAAAGAACTTTGTCTACCTTACTCCTACATTTTTCAGTAGATTATGTCAAAATGTAGTAGAAATAAACAGTATCAAAATAAACACATGCATATTAACTGAAACAATGATTTTTTTTAGCTCTACTAACCAGAAGCTATTGCCATCACGGTCCGTCGTCGTGATCGTCGGGGTCGGCGTCTGTCATACCTAAACGTTTTACATTTTAATCTTCTTTTCCGACACTGATGTGCAAAATGGAACCAAACTTTGTAGGAATGTTCCTTGGATGGTCGTCTACAAAGTTTATCATTTTGACACCGATCGGAAATTCAAGATGGCCGCCAGGGCTGAATATGTATTCTGATTGGCTAAAATTTCAAAGATCTTCTTGTCGGAAACTACATGGCCGATGAAACTATAACATGTTCCTTGTATGGTCCTCTACCGAGATTGTGATTTCATGCCGATCGGAAATCCAAGATGGCCGCCATCGCAGGACATAGTTTAGCATAGTACACTATCAGAAAAACAATCAAAGATTTTCTTCTCAGAAACAAATAAGACAGTTAAACCAAAACCATTCATGAATGATCATTAGATGGTTTTCTACACAGATAGTAATTGTTATGCCGAGCGGACATCCAAGATGGCCGCCACCACAGGACATAAATTTAACATAGAAACTAATGGGAAAACATTCAACTATCTTTTTCTTAGAAACCACAATGACAATCAAACCAAAACTGCTCATGAATGATCATTGGACGATCCTCTATCAAGATTATAATTTTCATGCCGATCGGAGGTCCAAGATGGCTGCCACCGCAAGGCATAGCTTAAGATAGAACCCTATGATAAAACATTTAAAGATCTTCTTCTTAGAAACTACAAAGACAATTAAAACAAAACTATTCATGAATGATCATTGGATGGTCCTCTACCAAGACTGTAATTTTGACGCCGATCGGACGTCCAAAAGGAATGCCACCGCAGGACATAGTTAAACGTAGGACCCTATGGGAAAACATTCAGAGATCCTCTTCTTAGAAACTATGAAGACAATTAATCCAAAATTGTTCATAAATGATCATTGGTTGGTACTCAACCAAGACTGTAATTTCATGCCGAGATCGCCGCTACCGCTGAACATAGTTAACATAGGTCCCTATGGGAAAAAAATCAAAAATCTTCTTCTTAGAAACTACGAAGACAATTAAACCAAAACTGTTCACGAATTATCCTGGGATGGTCCTTAACCAATATTATAATTTTTATACCGATCACAAGTTCAAGATGGTCGCCACAGCAGGACATAGTATAACATAGGATCCTATGGGAAAAATATTGAAAGATCTTCTTAGAAACTGCGAGCAAAATTAAACCAAAACTGTTCATGAATGATCATTGGATGGTCCTCTACCACAATTGTAATTTTCATGCCAATCGGAAGTCCAAGATAGCTGCCACCACAGGACATAGTTTAACATAAGACCTTAAGGGAAAACATTTAAAGATCTTCTTCTTAGAAACTACGAAGACAGTTAAACCAAACCTTTCATGAATGATCACTGGATAGTCCTCTGTCAAGTATATAATTTGAATCCAAGATGGCAGCCATTCCAAAACATAGCTTCACAAAGGTCCCTACGGGAAAAACATAAGATGGCAGCCATTGCAGGACATAGCTTAACAAAGGTCCCCACGAGAAAAACATAAGATGGCAGCCATTGCAAGACATAGTTTAACAAAGGTCCCTACGGGAAAAACATTCAGCGATCTTATTCTTAGAATTAAACCAAAAAAATGACTGATCATTGGATGGTCCGCTACCAAATTTGGAATTTTCATTCCGATCAGAAGTCCGAGATGGCCACCACCGCAGTACGTAGTTTAACACAAGACTCTTTATGAAAAACATTCAAAGATCATCTGAGAACTACGAGGCCAATTAAACCAAAACTGTTCATAAAAGATCACTGGATGGTCATTTACAAAGTCAGATGACCGCCAGTGTGGGACATAGTTTAACATAGGACCATGTCTGAAAATAAATCCAGGTTTGGATAATGGGTCAGTTAAAAATCAGGTTTTCGATACAGGCTCAGGTAAGCCTCTAGTTTGTTTTAACAACAGAACCCTGTCTATGCAGCTTCCACAGATTTGATTGAAATTGGGAAGTTTAGTATTTTTAATGAATTTTGTTGAAACTGTTGAAAAGTAATAGTATCTATGATAGATACATTTACTTTCCAGAAATTCTTTTCTCTAGTTATGGTCCCTTTTCTACACTTTTTAATTTAGAAAGTGGGAGTGGGATATGAATGTGGCCAGACATAT